>CAUYLG010055689.1:0-76826 GCA_963573385.1 Cacajao melanocephalus
CAGACAGTGGGTTCTGGAGGACTACTCAGGCAATGCCAGCATAGCATGCCAGAATAGCAAGTTTATTGTGTGCATAAGTCTTATTATATATCTTTTAGTTCTTCCTTGATGACCTAAACTACATTGTAACATTAAACAGTAGAAGCAGGGACAGAAATCAATGGCATAAGAACTGAACAGTAAAAGCAGTAACAGATATCAATAGCTACATTGTGACATTGTTATTTAAAAATAAAGTAAAGAAGGGAACATGTAGCACAGCTTGACTCACTCGGGGTCCCCACTCAAGGTCAACAGAGGCATAAATCTTTTGCAAAAACAGAAATTGAGATAACACACAATGTTTAGTAAAACCACACAATGTTTCATGAAACCGCTATGCTGGAGCTTAGCATTCTGCTCCAAATTTTAATAACAAACAGTATTCTGCAGAAATCATGCATCAACACTCCCCCGTTTCCCTCAGCTCAACAGCCTCCAGGAAAAGCTGAAACGTGTATGGGCTCGAGCTCAGAATGGCCGCGGTACAGCTAAGCACCGTGAACGGGAGCGATCCCCACACAAGGAAAAGAAACTATCAACAGAATTCTATATCTAGCAAACCCGTTCTTTAAAAATGAAGGATAATCCTGATAAACACAAGCTGAGGGAGGGATTACCACTAGACTTACCCTTCAAGAAATGCTAAAAAGCCAAATTTGTGTTAAAATGAGAGGATGCTAGACTTTGACTCCAAGTTGTATGAAGATATAAGCATCTCCAGAAAAGATAAATACATGGGAAACATAAGAACCAGTGCTATTGTAATTTTTGTTTTTAACTCCCTTTGCCACAGAATTTCAGAAACAAATGATAAAAAAATTACAAATCTATGTTATTGGACATACAAGATATAAAGGTGTAATTTCTGACATGAATAACATAAGGGAGAAGCAGAGCTGCATAGGAGAAAAATGTTGTGTAAGCTGGTATCAATTTAAATTAGATTGTAATAGCTGAGAGATTGTCATTTCTTTGGTAACATATAGACAATAGTTATGGAATATACAGAAAAGGAATTATGAAGGGAATTTAAATGTTTTCTTTAATTAAGGAATGATGGAAATGAGGGAGTAAAGTGCTCTAAGTTATACAGAAAACATGTCAAAATGGACAAAAAAAGCTCCTGCGTTTTTTTTTTTTTTTTTTGAGAGAGTTTCACTCTTGTCGCCCAGGATGGAGTTCAATGGTGTGATCTCAGTTCACTGCAACCTCCGCCTCCCAAATTCAAGTGATTCTTCTGCCTTAGCCTCCCTAGTAGCTGGGATTACAGGCACCTGCCACCACGCCTGGCTACTTTTTGTATATTTCGTAGAGATGCGGTTTCACCATGTTGGCCAGGCTGGTCTTGAACTCCTGACCTCAGGTGATCCGCCTGGCTCAGCATCTAAAGTGTTAGGGTTACAGGAGTGAACCACTGTGCCCAGCCAGCTCTTGCTTATTACTAATTATTTCAAAGGTAAATGGATTAAACTATCAAAGACAAAAGCAGAGATTAGTAAAATGTATTAAAATAAAAATTTTTTCAATCCAACTATATGCTGTCTAAATGACTCATCTAAAAAAATATATTTTTTTATTTCAATAGGTTTTAAGGAGCAGATGGTGTTTGCATACATGACTAAGTTCTTTAGTGGTGATTTCTGACAGTTTGGTGCACCTCTCCCCAGAGCAGTGTACACTGTACCCAATGTGTAGTGACGAGACTCAATTTCTATGCAAAGACACAGGCTGAAAGCCAAAGGACAGAAAAAAGATATTCCAAGCAAATAGTAATCAAAAGAGAGCTGGGATAGCTATACTAATATCAAACAATGTAAACTTTTTTTTTTTTTTAGACGAAGTCTTGCTCTGTCACCAGGCTGGAGTGCAGTGGCAGAGTCTTGGCTCACTGCAACCTCCGCCTCCTGGGTTCAAGCGATTTTTCCGCCTCAGCCTCCTGAGTAGCTGGGACCACAGGCGCGGGCCACCATGCCCAGCTAATTTTTGTATTTTTAGTAGAGACAGGGTTTCGTCTTGTTGGCCAGGATGGTCTCGATCCCTTGACCTCGTGATCCGCCCACCTTCGGCCTCCCGAATTGGCTCCCTCCAGGCCTGAGCCACCACGCCTGGCCAAACAATGTAAACTTTAAGTTAAAAACTGTTATAAAGATCTTGAGAGATTTACGCTGTTAGCTTGTACTGAAAAGGATTGACAGAAGATAAAATGAAAGAGGGCTCTCAGACCACCCCAAACTCTGCAGTCAGGAAACAAGCTGAAAAAGATGGCTCAGCTGCAAACGCAGGCTAACTTTCATAGAAATAAAAATAAAAAAGAAAGAAAAAAGAATAACTCCAAGATTAGAGCTGTGAGCCCACATGACGGAGCCACAAATCAGGCAATTATTACCTGACCCTGATACCTAAAACTGTTTACTTAACTGGGTTTCAAAATTTCTTAAGACTAGTGACCTCATTATTTCTTCAATTTTCTCCCTCTTTGCATTAGAATGTTTATAACTGATACCCTTTGCTCGTTCCATGATGCATTTTTAATACAAGTAGCTTGGTTCTTGAGCTTCACAGACTGACAGAGAGGAATTGTATCTGAGGATGGATTAGATTCAGAATCTCACCAATACTTGATTTAGATTATTTAAGTGGTAGGATTTGGGACCTTGGAGCTGAGACGATTAAAGTTTTAGACTTTGAGTTGATACTGGAATGGGTTGAGCCTTTATGGGATGTTGGGATGAAGAGAATATATTTTGCATATAGGAGTGATGAATCTTTGGGGGGCAAGAGTGTAGACTTTGTTAAGATAAATAATGCTCTCCCTTCCAAAAAATTTCATGGCCTAATCCCCATAATCTGTAAATGCATAACCACATATCAGAATGTTCTTTCCAGATCTGCTTAAGGCAACCACTTCGACAGGGGGAGATTATTCTGTGTTATGTGTATTACCTCTACAGGAGTCTTTAGAGGGTGAGAGGAGTGTCCACATCAGAGAAGAAGTGATGAAGGAAGCAGAGGCCAGAGGATGTGGTTTGAAGCCAAACAGTGAGAAAATCCTCTAGAAGTTGGAAGAGGTAAGGAATGTTTTAAACCATGAAGTTTATGATAATTTGTAATATTATTATTAGAAAAAATGTAAGCTACATTTAAATTTACAATTATCTCTAAAAATAGAAAAAAATTAAATAGATGCATACCATGTGATCCAGTCATTGTACTATTTAATAATTACCCCAAATAAATGGAAATATATGCCTATGCAAGGGCTTATACATGAATGTTTATAGCACCTATATTTGGATTCTTTTAATAATATCAAAATAATCCAAAATTCAACCACTTACACCTAAACTACCTGATGGATTAGAACTGCAATTGGAAAGGAAACCAGAGAAAGAAAATTTAACAAGTCAGATCTGCATTTTATAATGGAAAATTAAGTTGCCTTGAATATTTTTTTCATGAATTTTCTTATCATTGAGACCCATAGATAAGTAAGTCATAATTCAGGGCAGATATGTTCACGTTTATTAATTTACTCATTCAAGAAATGGTCACACTGTACTTTCTACCTGGCAAGTATAATTCTGAAAGCTGGACATTCAGTAGTAAGTAAAATAAACAAAAACTAACATCCGCATTACTCCTATATTTTATTGGCAGAAGGTAGACGATAAAATTGAACAGGATGCTTCTTGTATAAAGTGGTGGAATAAGAAAAGAATTACCCTTTTGTCTTCTTAGATATTATACAAAAGCGAAAGTTACAGAGGGAAAATAATTTGCAAGCTCAACTTTCAGGCAAAGTGAGCAGTCTTAATTCAAACAAAAATGTATGAAAGAATTGACAAAACACGTAAGAATGACAAAAGCTGAAAAGCAGAAAGCTGACTTGTGTGTGAGAAAAAAAGATTATTTTCAAGCAACAGATATCCAAAAACTCTAGAAAGAACAAGTTTCCTGTTCTTGAGGGTTTATCTCAAAATACCAAATATTTATACTTTGATTTCAATAAAATCTGTTATTCCTGGAAGTATGAAATAACAAGAGAAAAAGGAGAAGGTATACTGAGAAGTGCAATACAAATAAATTCAGAATAATTTGGCCAAATTATTTTGGTTAAGGAAAGAGCACGCAAGAGAAGAAAAGGATGTTATCTGAAAAATAAAGAACTGATTGTATGATAGTAAAGGTACAATAATCAAAGCAGTTACTCAAATAAAAATAAAAACCCTCTTAAATACAAGTAGACAATATGCACGATACCATGGCAAACCTACCTCAGAGACAGAAAACAAACATGTAAGCAGGAAGACAAAGTAGTAAAACATAGCCATGTTAATACATGAAAATGCACTAAAGCACCTATAAAGATTACAAATGTCTAATGATATAAAATTCAAATCTGTGCTGTATACGAGATATTAAAACAAAATATTTAGAAAGAAATATTACACAAAGTATTAAAACAAGTCAGAAACCAAAAAGTGGGCATTCATAACAGAAAAGTTAAAGGAAAGCAAAGGTTACCTTAAAAACAGAATGGTGGACTTTAGGCTCAAAATACATTAAGTACATTTTTAAAGAGCACTTTATAATGCAAAAGATTTTAGATCACAATAATAGTACAACAATTATAATTTTCTAGACAACATATAAAACTGTAACTTTTATAAGTCAGAATTATGAGTCAAGATAAAGTGAAAGAAGCCTGCTTAGTAAAAGATACTAATTTATCTTATATCACTCATAGACACGAAAATAAATAAGAAAAACATATTTTGTAGTTGTTACCTTAATAATTAAACATAAAATTTATACCTCGTATTATGTATTCAGGGACTATTGCCGCTTTTAAAAGTCTACAGAACATTTCAAAAGTCAAACATTTGAAAGAGCAAAAAGAAAATCTTAATAGTAAAAGCATTCCCAATACTATAGAAATAAAAATAGAAATTTAAAAACAGAAAAGGAAAAAGGTCTTTCTTCTGAAATGTGAACACATGTTCTTTTGAAACATTCTTAAGTCAAAGAAGAATTAATAATGAATTACTAACGAAAAATCTAGAAAAAATATTATAACACTTTTTCATATCCAGTACTGTAAATCACAGCTAAAAGGTCTGAAGAGAAAGTTGTTGCCTTAATATCTCTGAACTAATAATAATTAATAAAAAATGAAATAAGCATACAAATCAAAGAGTTAGAAAATTAGAAATATAATGAAGAAAAATTACAAAAGTATTTAAAGCAATAGAAAAATGCAAGGTTAAAATATGAGTAATAAATATTTACTGAAGCTTTAATATAATAAAATATGTAAGCCACCATCTAAAATCAAGAAAGAAAGAAAAAATTTACACAGAAAAATAACAATCGAGGGTCAAATAGTCAAAAAATAGTGTATTACTTACAAATAAATTTGGAAACTCAGAAAAAGCCTTGATTTTTCACAAAAATATAATTTGTCAAAACAGACACAAGATCAGTAAGAACATGTAAATTAGTATCAGTAGAATATACATCTATATAAATTCATGAGACAATTCAACTAACCTGAAAACTTCGGTATCACAAAATGAGTAGTGGGACCAAACTATTTTAGGAAAGAATTCTAACAAACCTTTAAAAAGCAGACAACTTCAACAGATTTAAATTTTATTTTTCTCTCTTATTTCGAATGCCTCAAAATATAAGCTTTTATATAAAATAATTATAAATATTGTTACTAAAATCTTTTGTGCGTTGGGAGAAAAAGACAAGACAAAATAGCATTATGACAAAATGTTTATGATTAACTTAGTTTCAAACTTACCAAAAAAGGAACAGAGAGCAACCATGGGCAAGGATTGTCCTTCCCAGAATGAATCGGGTGTTTCAGTGTTAAGAGAGCTGTTATAATACACTTAAAATCAAATATACTTAAAGATGATCAAAAGATCTGTTACAAGCATCCTTGATCTTAAGAAAAAGAAAAAAAAATAAATACAATCAATTGGCTTGTCCTTGAACAAGGTTAAATACGTGTGTCTCAGCCCAGAAGGCATAGGAGATGCAGTCCCTATAGAAGCTGAGCTGACCACTGTTCTTTAATGCTCACTGAGCACTTTAGACAAGACAACTAGAAAAGCAAAGGAAATTTGACATTTGTAATTGGAGATGAGCTAAAGTGTCAAATGATGTCTTTATTTAACATAAAAATTTAATTAATGCTAAAACTAGTAAAAAGTTACAAAATAATGTATTTAAATCTATAGCTTTTTCAATTAATACTGCAGGATGAAAAATAATTCAATGAAATGCTTAGAAAACTGCTGACACACATGAAACATAAACATTTATGTTTTTGCGTGAAATAGTCAAATTGTAAAGTTAAGGTGTACGTCCAGTAAATTTCAATGTAGATAACACAGGCATTTTCAAATTGAACTTAGAAAATCTAATCCTAAAATTTATATGGAAAGGTACACAACCAAACATAAGCAGAAGTTGTGAAAAAGATTAGTAGGTGAAACATAACCCTACCGGGTTTAAAGATCTATTGGCAAATGTACACTATTGAAAGTGTGTAATACTGATGTATGCATCTCTTCACACGAAGAGAGACAAAGAGAAACCAAATAAACTAGAAACTCCAGAATTAGAAACAGTTGTGTACAGGAGTTTAGGGTATGGTTGTATTGACATACAAGAACATAAGCCAAGATGTGATGTAAGGATGACTGAATAGCCATTAAAAATAAAACAAAAATAGATTTATATACCGTTCTCTGCAACAAAATAAATTCTGAATAGTTCAGCAATCTAATGGTAAAAATAAAACCCCAAACCAAGAACTTTTTGGGGTTTTATTGGGAGAACTTCGGAGAACTTTTTATAATCATTATAATCTTCTTTATAAACGTCTTTATAATCTTTTGAATCATCTTTATAACCTGTACTCTAACATAAAACTCCAGAAGGCAAAAAAGAAAATAATTACCTAATTAACATAAAGAATATGTAAAATAACAACAACAACAACAATAAAACAACTGTGTATCTGAATAACAGGCAGAGACACATTTCTAAAAGGAAATGATACCTACTCAGGGATAAGCATTACAATGGCAGCAGATGGGCCATCATAAACTGTGTGCCCACGTGCGTGCTCGGGGAGGTAAGGGGATACAGAGATTTCTAATGAAGAAAGAAAGAGGATTCAATCATTGTTTTGAAATACATATCCTTGGCTACCAGAATCAGTAATAAACATGGCACCAGTCTGAGAGTAGACAGGCAATTCCTGGACAGAAGTCCTTGCAGAAGTATTTTGTGCATTGGTTTTTGTAAGTTGGCCAGGCCTTTGAGCAAGGCTGTGGCTTTTGAACAGTCTTTTGTGATAGTTCTTGTTATCAGGCATTCGTGCATGCGAACCTGTCCCTTCAAGGCCTTCCTCGGCTCCATTTGTCAGGGTTTTTAACCAAGTGACTTCATTTTGATTCTGACAACTTTCACAGAACTTTCTACCATTAAAAACACATTTTTAACAAGGTTATTCTTGTAATAGTAGAAGTTGAAAAAAATTCATCAGGAATAGACAGTTAATAAATTACCCCTCAGCCTTACTGTAGAATGAGAGATAGGAAAGATAAGATTATGGAAACTGAATTTGTAACATATACATATGTATGTGTGTGTGAGAGAGAGAAAGAATTTTAAGATAAATTAAATGATATTGTGTTCAAAACTTGTAATACAGGAAACAAAAAATTGATGTTCTTTTGGAAAAGGCAAGAGCAGAGGTGGTCTATCTTTGTTAGAGGAATTTTGTTTTCGACCTTTCTTAGTTGATTTAGACTTTGAACCATGTGACCATGGTACCTATTCAGCAATTACAATCTAAAAATATACTTTAGTTAATATATGACAATGTACCTAAAAAGATTAGGGAAAAATGAATAAAGTATACAATAGCTTTGAGTATCAAGAGTATCATGTAGAAAATAAAGTGGAGAAAAAAGGAGGGAAAGAGTGTGGCTTATAAAATGAGGAAATAATAAAGGAAACATTAACTGACATTATAAGATGTGAGTAGCAGAAAAAATAGAGGAGGTGAAGAAGAAAACCCCAAAGTAGAGCTTTCTGGGAAGAGGAAACAAAGTGTAAAGGCCTAATTGTATTTTTTTTTTTTTAGACGGAGCCTCGCTCTGTCGCCCAGGCTGTAGTGCAATGGCGTGATCTCGGCTCACTGCAACCTCCACCTCCTGGGTTCAAGTGATTCCGCTGCCTCAGCCTCCCACATAGCTGGGACTACAAGCACGCACCACCATGCCGGCTAATTTTTTGTATTTAGTAGAGACGGGGTTTCACCATGTTGGCAGGGATGGTCTCGATCCCCTGATCTCGTGATCCACCCGCCTTGGCCTCCCAAAGTGCTGGAATTACAGGCGTGAGCCACCGCTCCTGGCCAAGGCCCAAATTTGATATGAATGGACCATTTGAGAAAGAGAAAGATGGTCCAACTGGCTGAAGCACCAAAAGAAAGGTGAAGAAAGGACTGCCAGAGAGGTGTTCTGGGGAATTTGCAGAACATGATACTTTGGAAATAATTTTAAGTCATTGTAAGGATTCAGGAATTAATTCTGAGTGAGGTGGAAAATGTTAAAGTGTTTTGAACAATATAATGGAATAATGTGTCTATTATTTTAAAGGCTCACTCTAGCTTCCATGTTGAAAATAAAAGAGGGAGGGCTGAAGGGTAGGAAAAGTACATTTTCTCAGAAAGCCAAGGAATACTCAATGATGGCTGAAGCTAAGGGGTTCTAGGGTATAAAATAAAGAAAAAAAAATCAAATATGACTCCTAGATTTTTCCCCACATCATTGAAAAAATGAAGGTGTTCTTTGTTGAGGTGGAAAAGATTGCAAGAGGAGAGATTGAGGATTGACATTGGATAGTGTTGAATAACTGATAGATGTTCCTGGGACCATATCCAGCAGGTAAGCAGATAGTAAGGAAATCTAACCTGGAAACAGGCTTTTGGAAATCCCTGGTGTATGGAAATTTTGTAAACATCGGAGATTGGATGAGATGATTGGATTTAGAGGGAAGCAAAGAATGAGGTGGAAGCTGGAAATTGATGTGTGGTTAATAAAGAGATTTTTATTTTTAAAAGGGTATTCAGTGCACAATGTTTGTATACTTAGAGAAATGAATGAATAGAAAAAGAAAAGAAAATTATGGTGCAAGAGAGAAAACTATAGACTTTGGGGCAATGTCCTGAGTTGGGGAGATAGAATGTGAACTGGCAGATGCAATGCAGAGGCTGGGTCTACAGGGGAGCATAAGAGGTGTCTACAGACAAGCAGGAGGGCATGAGGAGGCTCAGGGCAGGTACACCTGAACTCCTGCAGGGGGAGGGGAGGGAGTGGGGCCTGTGACTATCCTCCTGCCATTGCTTCTGTTTTCTCAATGAAATAAAAAGCAAATGCAGCATCTGAGAAGGGGAAATGGAAGAGAGAGTTTATTTTACTCTGTTTCCCAGGCTGGAGTGCAGTGGTGCCATCTCTGCTCACTGCAACCTCTAGCTCCTGGGTTCAAACGATTCTCTTGCCTCAGCCTCCCGAGTAGCTGGGACTACAGGCATGTGCCACCACGCCTGGCTAATTTTTTGGTATTTTTAGTAGAGACAGAGTTTCACCATGTTAGCCAGGCTGGTCTCGAACTCCTGACTTCAAGTGATCTGCCTGTCTTGACTACCCAAAGTGCTGGGATTACAGGCATGAGCCACTGTGCCCAGCCCATTAGCATTATTCTTAATTAGTTTAGCATTATTTTAATTGCCATAACATTACTATTTTCTTTCTGTATTGATTTATAGCTGATAAATATGCTTAATTTTAATACAGTGAAAAAATATATGAACATTTTCAATGTGAAAATTGCATGGTGAAAAAATATCCTGGTATTTATCTTCACCGGCTCTTCTAATTAATTACCCTCTTCCCCTAATACAGTATTTATTTTAAAATAAGTGACATCCACCAATATAGTTCTCACAATTTAATTCTATTTGAATTAATAATCCACCAATCTTGCTTAGCTTTTACGTTAAAAATAGCTTCAATTTGTTTTTTCTAATTATTTTTATTGGGCCTATTAAAACACAACTGGCAATGCACTGCATTCTGCTATTCTTTCTACATGGCAGCTCCTCAATAGCAGCAGCTGCTCTCCCCCTCCCTCTCTCTTCCATTCTTGCGTATTTCTGTCTCTGTCTACATTTACTTTGGCCTCTGTTTAGCATTTCTTAATCTTTAAGCAAACTTATTCTTCTCCAACCAGCCCAGACTGTTAACTTAGAGCTGTACTCGAATACCATGCTTCAGAGAAGACAAACACAAACCCTTTAGACCATATTGAATAATAAGAATTATATAATTCTTATGATGGTGTCATGTGTAGAACATCTTAACAGAACAGTGTCCCAGCAAGAATAGGTCATGCATCATGTGGCCTGCATGGACTCCAGAGTGGCAGAGACAAACACAGAAAGTGTAAAACCTAATGCGTGTAAAATATGATGGATGTAAAGCTGAAGAGCAAAGGTAAAGTATAGTTTAGTTGCAGTTTAGCCAGCTTGGTTAAAGAACTAAGTCAGGGCCAACATAAAGCTCAATGTAGAAAATAGTGATATCTGAGCACAAGACCTTTATTTATAGTAATTAACTATGATTCTGTGTAATACTTAAATTAAATGTGTTTCTGAGAATAAGGTCTCTGATTGAGAATATTATCTATTTTTATAAGTCCCTTACTATTATTTTGGTTCAAAATTTAGATTATATTATTTTGTCTAAGTAGGCTCAATAATCATTGAGGATTGCTTCCTGTTTTCCTCTAATATTACCTTAACAAAAATTTTACAAGTCAGAAAGTTGTAAATGGCATCCTGAGAACATATGTTTACATGTGCCATGTCTGCCTATAGAAAGAATATGTGTGCTCCATATGCAGAGATGGGACTAACACATGTTGTATATGGGGGTGGTCCTAGCTTGTGTTTTAGTCACACGACCTGGCAGAAATCTAGATGCTTTCTCGTTGATAAGATCAACAGTCTCTGACTTTAAAAGAAACTGAGAAAGTACGTTAAATCCATGCAGAAATAGCCACAGTTTGTATTTACATAAGGATGCGTCCATGCTCCCTCTCTTCCCAGGACTCCCCCCAAAAATTCTTCTTGTCAACAGACTCATTCTCACCAAGAGGGAAGCAGAGGCCTTTGAGGGGCTGGACATGTGGGGCAATGCCCTGCTTGCTGTTGAATGGGTCCCCACACTTCCTTCTTGCTAATCCAGTCTGTTTGCTTGCACTAGAGCAATTAGATGAAATGGTTAAAAAGAATGAAGAGTAATAAAAAGATACCTATCAAGTGACCACAGAGAAAATAATTAATGATAGAGTAGCTGAAAGTGGCCTATGAACTGGGTGGTGGTCACCTCTAGTGCATGAGTCCAAAGTATAGGCTGAGTCAGCTGTCTCTGAACTTCTATTTCATCTGGAGGAAGTTTCTTAATGTGTCTCTGAATCACTTTCCCCTTCTATAAAATGAGGAAGGTAATAAATACTGGTTCTGAGTTTTAAGTAACTTAGGTTGTAAAAAGATTAGCACAGATGCTGGCAAAAACAGCTCTGCATAAAATATTGATTGGCTCTGAAAATTCCAGATTAGTCCTTGTGCAAGAGGTAAATCTCATTATTCAGGCAGAGTCTCTGACATCGATAAACTTTCTATTACACAGAAACAATATTGGCAAAAACTATGCAGAAACATATGTGTCAACTAGAATGAGAACTCCATGAGAAGAGAGACTGGATCATGCTGTGTCCCCCGCACATGTAGTCACCACAAGCGCATAGAAGGGCCACAATAAATATGGGTGGTACACTTAGAAAAATTGATCTACGTGAAGGATCTCCGCCAATTTGTTTTGGCACACAGCTGTGCTGGAGCAAAGGGTTTTCAGAGACAAATTAAGCACATGCTTATATTTGGCATTAAGAAGTCTGCCAAGGCAGGGCTGACCAAATCCACAGGGATGACAGAGTGGAGAGCTGTAGAGATTATGTGCTGTGGAAAGAACTTGCGTCTACATCCCTAAAGAGAATAGGTCCAGCTGTCATTCCTGGCTGCAACAAGAAATACCGGTGCATTCTATTCTACATCACAAATCTGGCAACAACACATTCCTCTGCTTCTGTCTCTCTCTCTCTCTTTCTCTGTTTCTCTCCCTCTCCTCCCTCTCTCTTCTCCTCCTCCCTTTCCCCCTTGGATTTTTTTCTTTCTCCCCTTGGGCTCTCCATTCTTCCTTTCTTCCTTCCTGTCCCCGTCTTCCTCTTGCTTTCTTTCTTTCTATATCTAACCAACCCTCCAGATGAAAGTAAATTATTAGCTAGCTAGTTGAGAAATATTTACGGCTGATGTCATTGACCTAGAGAATAAAAGATGTATCGGTATAATACAGATATACTTTTCTTTGAAAGAATTTCAGAATCTTAAAAGATAAACACTAACATACCCAGGAGAACCACCCATCTCTGAGTTCTGTCTACGTATTCCTAATATCCTCTGACCTATAGGGAGAAGTGTGATGCAAACTAACTTCATGTTACCAACTTGGGCTACCTGAGAGGGGACATGCAAACACCACAGTGTTGATTTTGAGATGCCATTTAATTGCCCAGTTGTCTGGCAGGAAACTGAATGGAATGGGCTGACGAATTCTGTCTTATAGGCAATTTTAAAGAGTTTAGGTACGACTTCTAAAATTTGTGTTTTGATAGCTGCGAAGCCTATTAACTTCTCTGCCTCACAAAAAAATATTTGTGTTCTGGAAATTAAGTACAAATGATATTGTCCAGAATTATTAGTTGTTTGGGGGGTGACGAGGGTGCGGCTGCTGCCATGGGTTTGGTGTCATTGGAACCAAGGCACAGAAGAGCCAAGAAGACCCTAAGCATCGTCCTGGAATAAGGTTTCCTACCTACAGCAATGAAATTCACGTAAGTTGGCCTAACTTACCTACTCATGACAAGCAGATCCCTATCATATAGAGTAACCCTGCCCAACAACAAGGGAGAAAAAGCCAAATGAATCCACAAGAAGAGCCAGTCCCTATGCAGGCAAAACGCAGAGATGGATCCCTGTCACTTGAAAACAGAACTTAGGAAAAATAGCTCTATTTTATGGCCTTCTGAGTATAAGGGAAGGTATTCTTATATTGTGCATTACTAAGACAAATACACAAAATCATAGCTTATCCTATGAATTCATTTATATTACATATTTGTAAATAATAAAATAGAAGACTATTTCAAGATGTATGTAATCATGTATATTTTCCCTTAAAGATTCAGTTTTAAGTTTCTCTATGTAATATGCACGTGTAGATTCTGATTCAGGAAGATTTCTATGTAATATGTTTAGGTACCTTAAAATGATTATTTCTCACATTTTGCAAATGTGTATGTATTTCATGCAATTTATTTTTAAACACAGATTTTATGGTCAAATATTTTTGACCAAAAATTTTGGATAAAAATGTGAACCCAGAATGTCTCTCAATTTAATGAATAACAATTCACTTGCAAGTCAAAATCCAGCAAAGCAGATTTAAGAGTGTTTTCTACATTTCACTTTACAGGTCATTAAAATTTAGTCATGCCACTTGCTTTAATGTGTCTCAGCAATTTGATAGCTGGATTTCACAGACTTGTAACTGTCCATCATTTAGTGCGAAACCTCCCATTTCCACCCTTATATTCAGGTTTGATTTGTTTAATATAATCACATTGACACCAGAAGTATATTACAACTTCAAGATGCTTTACTTATGAAAAGCTAATTCATTTGTGCTACAGAATAAATAATTGATTATGCAGATAACGTAGCAAACATCTAAAGATAAAAAACAGCATTTAATTGACATTTCCTTTAGCAAACTCATTAGAGATTGACAAGAACTGTCTTTTATTCTGAGTGTCAGTTATATACTGTTTCTTAATGTCATAATCTTAACAATTATGGAGTTTGAGTTATTTCTATATATTGGGACTAATTTAATTTGACTAAACGAATAGACTAAATACAAACTGTTTTCTTAACTTGAAGGCCTAGATCCGAAACATTATTTAGACAAAATTAATGAAATTATCCTTATCTGAATGCTTTAAAGAAGATAAGGAAGTAAATGTCAATTCTGCTATTTCTACCAGGCAGCAAGTCACAGAACTCAACACATAATCAAAGGAAACATTTAAAATAATCTCCATGATCTAACTGAAAGTACAATTAAGAAAACTTTAATGATTATTACTGATGAACTTCAGTAAAAGTCACATTTTAATAGATAAACTTTTGCTTTTGAAAAGAAAACAGAGTGATAAAGCATTCCGTTTTCAGTACAAGTCTACTTGCGTTAAAGTGCTGTTTGGTTTTTTTTTTTTCTTTCAGATGGAGTTTTGCTCTTGTTGCCCAGGCTGGAGTGCAATGGCAGGATCTCAGCTCATTGCAACCTCCACCTCGCAGGTTCAAGCAATTCTCCTGCCTCAATCTCCTGAGTAGTTGGGAGTACAGGCATGCGACACTATGCCTGGCTGATTTTGTATTTTTAGTAGAGAGGGGGTTTTTCCATGTTGGTCAGGATGGTCTCGAACTCCTGACCTCAGGTGATGTGCCCTCCTCAGCTTCCCAAAGTGCTAGGACTACAGGTGTGAGCCACTGTGCCTGGCCTGAAGTGCTTTTGACAGCAGTTGACAGCAGTGAGCCGGCTGTGAGCCTCAAGTGGAGGAAAGACCTTGCTGACTTATTCTGGAGAACCATAATCCTCCTTCTGCCCCTCAACTCTGCTGTGTCCTAGAAAAGGTGGTCTGATTTGGGGACACAGGGCATTCCCTGGTGCTCTCTGACATTACCAAAAACAAAAATTAAAAACAAAAAATTATTTCTCCTGCCAAAGGCTTTAGAAACAGGTAACATTATTTTCATGAGTGCCATCTTGTCTGATTTTCACATCATTTTTAAGAGTTATAGAAGACAGCTGATATTGCCGATACTGTGCAAATGAATACAACTACCACCACCAAAATGAACAACAATTGCAGCCCAGGGAAGTGGAGGGATTTGAACTAAATCACAAAGTAAATCATGAACAAGGACAAGACCAAGGGCTCCCAGTGACTTACTTGTGCAGTGAGATTTCCGCTACATCAACTGCCTCTAAGAGGAGCCAAAACTCTGCCTCCTAAGAGGCTTTTAAAGCTTTGAGAGATATTTACGAAACCCCATTAGCTGGTGTCTGAAATAACAGTCAAATAACTGGTATAATTTTTCTAGTGGTTTTCTTGCCTTTGAAGCATCCTGAAATTATGCATCTCTCCAGAAGGGGTAAGTGGACCTTCCTGAGATCACTGATCCTGCTGGAAGAGGCAAGAGATCAATGCCAAGGCTAAAGGAGAAAAGAAGTGCCCCTTTGTCCCAAGGCTTTGTATACTCACAGGACACCAAAGCTGAAGGAGGAGCTGATGAGGTCATTGACATACACGTGTAGGAATTGACAGTTTACACAGCCAGGCTACCTATCTATCACATTTAATTGTCAAAATGAGCATGGGCGGTAAATGCGATTGTCCTCAGCTTACAGACAAGAATCCTGAGCTCGGATAAATGCAATTAACTTTTCCAAGGTCAGATGGCTAGAATGGGGCAAGCAAGCCAGGATTCAGATCCAACTCTCCTCATTCCCATGTATAGATGGCTACACACAGCTGCAGGGTATATGTAAACAGCAATATAAGAGTAGGAACATGTACACACTTGAGCAAATGACTATTTACCCTCATCTTTGAAAAGTCTTCAGCATTATTTGATTTTTGCTACTTTGAAAAGAAATTGGGCTTTACATACATCTCTAAAATGGATTAGGCAAATTTTTTTTGTTCCCTCCTCTCTCCCTTACCTCTCTCACTGCACATCTTCTTTCTTAGACTGATGAAACTGGCTCCTGCCTTCAGCTGGGGAGGCACAAAGAGAGGAACAGAGAAGGGACGTTCAGGCAGCTTGGCGCTGCACAGTGTGGTAGCCACGCGCCCGCGTGGTTCCTGAGCGGCGGCAAGGTAGGTAGTGTGGCAGGACAGATTTATAAAAGTTTTAATTACTTTGAATTTTAGAACTAATATGCAATTCAGTTATGGGAAAACTTCTAACTAGGTTTGGGACAAATTGGATCTGTAGGTCTACTTTTCACCTGCAAAATTTTTTAAATGTATATAGAGACCAAGTGTTGAGATGTGCTGAAGTATAAAACATGTAAAATACCTTAAGATTTTTATGTGATTACATATTGAAATTTTTCTATTTTGTGTATATGGCGGTAAAGTTTTTAAAAATATACCAGAAGTTGATTTCTCCTGTTTCTTTTTACTTTTAGAAACGTTTTTTATTAGAAATCTAAAGTTACATTTGTGGGTCACATATTTGCATTGTATAGTGCTGGGCTAAGGTGGAAAGAAAGACATATATTTAAGAACTATCACTAACAGATATTTAATGATATTGGCCCTGAATCCATTTTATTTTCCAACCTTTATTTGACATTTACCCTAACTTCCTCAGTTCTATTTTTATTCTGAAAGGTTTTGAAACAGAAACAAATAACCAGCTGTCCTGTGGAGTGTCAGGCAGGGCCTCGGCCTCATCTGATTCAATGTTTATTTTTGAATGTTTGTTGTCACATCAATTAAATCCATGTCAGAATGATTTCTTCTCTAACACCCATGACCCTCAGTCAACTGACCATATGTCCTCTGACAATTTAGATCATAATAAGCGCGTTGTCATATCCTAATGATAATATTGGTAATAAAAATAATAATAACTTTCTGGATACTTTTTATATGAAACAAACTTTGAGAGTCCCCAGAGGGTTCCTGAAAAATCACAAAAGTTTGTTCTTTCACATCATAAAATAAAGATGATAGAAATACTAAGGGTTCTTTTGTGATATGTTACTGCTGTAAGAGATATATAAAAAGTTACTCATTTAAAGAGACACTCAGCCCTCCCTAATCATCTGTAGATGACATTTTATTAGCATGAATATTTCAGAAATTGCCTTATGGGAAGTCCCTAGAGAGTTCCCCAAATCCTCAACACTTACAACGTGTTTTTCCCTAAAAGAAACTGATCAAAACTCTCATGGAATGCTTATATTCTGTACCCCAAGAGAATATTGTACTTGCCTTCAGTTTACTATTGTAAATTATTAAATTCATCACCTCCATTAAGATGCTGGCAGAATAAAATAGTCTTGTGTTGTTTTATTTGTGCTTTTTACCCCGTCTCTGATTTTTACTGGAATGCTCTGCTGTAAGGTGGAGGCCAGATGTTGTGTCTTAGTAAACAAGTACCACGCCAGAGTCCCAGGAAAAAAATGATAGTGCCAGCTTCTTTAAATTACTAGCCCTTCAAAGAATAGGCCAGATGTGGTGGCTTACATCTATAATCCCAGAAGTTTGGGAGGCCAAGAGGCAGGTGGATCATCTGAGGTCGGGAGTTCCAGATTAGCCTGGCCAACGTGGTGAAACCCCACCTCTACTAAAAAACCCAGCTACTCTGGAAAATGAGGCAGGAGAATAGCTTGAGCATGGGAGGGGAGGTTGTGGTCAAATGAGATCGCGCCACTGCACTCCAGCTTGGGCCACAGAGCAAGACACTGTTTCGAAATAAATAAATAAATTGAAGCTGATGTGCTTAGAAAGTTTCACATTATAGCAGTGGACTGAGTCGGGATAAACAGGACTGTTTTTTAGTAGTCAGTAACCCAGGGTCCTGAACTAAGAACTCCTTACGTAAGTCTAAAAGAAGTAATGAGGGAAATCAATTTTAGTACAGTTTTTTGTTTGCAATATTGTTAATGTTGTCTTAGTCTGTTTTCTGAGTATATGACAAAGCCTCTTCTATTTTTTCTTAATAGATAGCCCCCAGCAATTTAGTAGATGCTACTTTCGTGAAATAAAATGACAGATTTAAAAATGAATCCTGTTCCTCACTCATTGCTCAGAATTCAGAAACTTTTACTAGGTCTCCTTACTTTTTATGGCAAAGTGGTTATTTGTACGGGCCCAATAAGAATATTTTCTTTTTACTGGAGGTACGCATAATCCATTATGTGGGTCTCACCTGCCAGGTCATCTTTGATAATACTGCTCATTTAATCAGATAGAATCAGCCACTTTTGAGGGACAACGACTGATGTTACTTATGAAACTGATGCCTACAAACAACTTCCAGAACAACAAGTCTGGTTCTTAGCCTCACAGGTATAAAAAAGTTCGGGCCATGAGCTTTAGGAAAATTGGAGTCCTCAAGAAATGAAGACTTTTCCCAAATTTATAATGACCGTAGATTAATTTTGATGAAGAACATTTCTGGGGCTTGCTTTTTAGTTTTGAGATTCAAAACTAAATACAATAGAACCATTTAAGCATCCAAAGTTTCCTTATGAAAACTTCCAGGAGGACGATAGACCTGTAGCCTCAGTAATGGCTCAACATTGCACAGTTCTAGACTTGCAAAGGAAACTCAAGGTGGTCTACATGGTTAACTATTATTTGTCCCTGTGTAAATAACCAGGTCATGCCTAGTGAAGCCAGCTCTCCTAGTGATTTTGAGTATTTCTTTATTTGAGAATATTAAAATCACAACAGGTGGGAGACTTTCAGGAAAGATTGTAAGAGGCTTTGAAATAGTCAGAAAAGAAAATAGTCCTGGGGAATTCCAGGTTTGCTTAAACTACAGCCTGCAGGCCAGACGCCTGCTTTGTTAAATAGTTTTACTGGAACACAGCCACATCCTTTTTTTTTTTTTTTTATATTGCCTATGGCTGCTTTAGCGCTTCAACAACAGAGCTGAGTCATTACAAGAGACCTTCTGGACTACAAAGCCTAAAACACTTACTATCTCGCCATTTAACATAAAAGCTTGCCAACCCTTGTCCTAGTACATCCTTCTAAGTTATCTGATTCTAAAGCAGTATACACCTTTGACTGTGCGGAGTTATTTTGCAGATATCAATGTATGTATAGATTTATTTCAGCATCCTCAATTATCTACATGTGTTTTCTTTTTAATGTCGGGAACTTGTGCATCACATAAAGTGTACCACCTTGACCATTTTTAAGTATGCAGTTCAGTAACCGGAAGTACATTCACCTTGTTTTGTCGTGCAGGCAATCTCCAGAACTCTTTTTGGTTTGCAAAGCTGAAACTCCGTAGCCATGAAACATACTAGCTCATTCTCCTCTCCCCAGCTCTGAGCACCACCATTCTAACTTATTCCTTATTACTGAGTGTTGCACTCTGAGGTGACAAAGTGATCCAATGTTTACCCTTTAGAACACCTACTCTATCAACAGATGAACAGCGGCTTAAAGTTTTGCCCCAGGACAGTGTGAGGTGGAAATCTAAATTGTATGTGAAGATAATGTTAGAAGCTGAAGTGTACAGATCCTGAAATATCAGACAAAGGGATTTGAACTTTTTTTAATCTGGCTGCCATTAACAAGTTTTGTGAAACATCACTAGATGAATGACAGATGATGAAAAACTGAAGTACTCTATAAAAGTAATCTTATATATGAGTTTCAATCATGTGAAAGCAAAACGTAGTTTTTAATTATTCCTACTAATTCCCAACTTAAATAAAATAGACACTTTTAAAATATTCCTGGGAAACCAACTTATTCATTTTGAAATTCTGATTCTTTAGCATAGTGTCATTCCAGCCCTGTTCTAACTGGAATGGTTGTTCATGCTACTGTTTCCTTTATGACAATGTCTATATCCAGTATGTGTATTGTCTATCCAAGACCAATTCACTTTACTTTGCAATTAATAGTGACGCTTACATTCACATGTTCATGTAGTAACACTTGTATACAAATGGAACTTAAATGCAAGGAATGTCAATTGAAATAATGAAGATACAATATTATGATATTTAAAGAACAGGAAATAGACCAAGGTTTTATTTCTCTGTTCTACATTTCAATGTATCTAGACATAATAATAAGTATAAACTTGTATATGCAAAGCTTTAGGCCAATAGGAGTATAATAATATGCTCCTATCAAGGAGCAATGCCTTCGATGCTCTAGAAATTAATTGTGTATGCTTAAATGGAAAATAATAATATACTATTTAGAGTCAACATGTCTGGTTTAAATGATAAGCATAGGGCTTCTGACAACAGAGCTAAGTTTATTCTCAGATTACAAACACATAGAAACAATGGATATTATTCAAAATAACAAAAATTAGATAATAGCAGAAATTAAAAGTCAATGTTCTTAGTAATTTATAGCTCAAACAGACTTAAAATCAGTAAGGTTATTAAAAATTTGAAATAAACACACACACATATATACTACCCAGCTTAGTCTAAATATATTGCTAATAAAAATCTTCTCTCTAAAATTACAAAACTCATTATGTATCTGAATTATTAAAATAGAATAGAATTGCCATGGAAATGGACAAGTAAACCAATGGAATCTTTATGGTTTTTAACCATATGTGGCAACATACAATACTGGTAAAGATGGGCAATTATTTTATCACTAAATTTATTTTAATTTTTCTGAGAAAATTTAGTCTTTTCAGGAAAAATTAAGTTAATCCTTCCTTCACACAGCTAAAAAATTACAAACTAATTAATGATATAAATTTATGACCAAACTAAAAAAACAAACACTTCACAGAAAAATGAAGACACGATATTACACAATATTATACAGATAATTTATACGAAAGAAAACCAAATGGCCAATTGTAGTATGAGAAGATGTTTGATGTTTGAATTTAATAGTAATGAGAAAATGCAAACTTATGCAAAATGTAAAGCAATTTTATGTTTATAACTTGGGAGATATGCAGCGATATAGAAATTCATGTGTACTTTGGAGAAGACTGTAAATTAGTAGGGCTATTTTGAAGATCCATGTGGCAAGAATTTTAAGATAAAGATACCTATGATCTTGAACTTCCAATTCTAGCTGCAAACTTAGCAAAATTCTAAATGTTTATTATTAAAATATTACATCACAATATATTAGTATAAAATTACAAACTAGGTCTACATGTGTCTCTCAATCATAATTCTTGAAAGTATAATGGTCATTTAAAAATATTTCAGAATGATATGTGTACTATAGCATCATTTAAGGAAAT
Source organism: Cacajao melanocephalus (assembly GCA_963573385.1). Taxonomy (NCBI): domain Eukaryota; kingdom Metazoa; phylum Chordata; class Mammalia; order Primates; family Pitheciidae; genus Cacajao; species Cacajao melanocephalus. The sequence goes on from CAUYLG010055689.1 coordinate 21,308, forward strand.
TTAATAATCACACAGCTTAGTGCTATGTGTGTTTTGGTGATATATCACGTTCTATATAAATATAACAACATTTATGTTATATAGCCTCCTAACACTATTTCTAAATTTCTAGGAGGTAAAATCAATGATCTCAAAATAAAGTTTACCACAGGGAACTAAATTCAAATGAAGAAGAATACAGAAAAGTATTACATACATTTGTAATCTCTTATTTCCCTACAATCTATTGGAATTTAAAAATGGCACAATTTAATATTTATAATTCTGTTTATTGGCTGCCTTGGTGTTTATTATATAATTGTGTGTGTGTGTGTATAATATTATATTTACTATATATTATATATAGTAGTATATTGAGGGTATATATATATGGGTCTATATATAAAAAATATATCTAGAATTAGATGATGTTCTTTAACTTTGTATATATAAAATATTACACATATATAAGCATAATATAACTGTGTTTATATACATAATGTAAATATTAGGGGAATTAATACAGGCTTTCACAGATTGGAGAGCTCAATGTGTACTTTAAAGATTCATGGATTTATTGAAATAATCCCTAAAGATTAGTAGGATTCAGAAGGATGTGTATAAATAGATGAGAGCATTTGAGACAAGAACCTGCACAAATAAAAAAAAAAAAGGAATTAAAATTCTATACACTGTGCTCAGGAAACAACTAGAAGATTGACCAATTAGAACTTAAATTTCATGGTAGACATCATTTCTCAAACCAATAAATAAAATTCTAAAATATACATGCTCTTTGAAAGGCTTAGAGTTCTGGAAAACGATGAAGAAAAATGGTGTGTGCTTAAATTAGTTTTCCTGTATTCGTAAGATTTTATATGGTAATAGCATGGCACAAATTTATTTTTTCTTTAGGACTGCAGTAATAGTTTGAATATATCAGCAGCCCCCAACACAGTAGCAGAGAGGAGCATGGGTACAAACAGGTGGAAATCAGGCTTGTATCTGGACGTGGGGGAAGAAGGAGGGTATATGGGAAAAAATACTTTCCTTCCTGTAAAACTAGTGGTCTAACCGTAGGAACAGATTAGAATTTTTGTTTTAAATGCACATTTTAGACACTTTTACTTCCTATGACTTCTTACTAGTCATTTCAACTCTAGGGTTCTCAGTTTAACCATAAGTGGGATCTACCCCGAAAGACTGTTGTGAAGATAAAATGGGATCGTTTTGCTAAAACACGTTATCACAAAACAGTGATCTGTGTCAGTGTCCATTTCTTAATCTTTCAAGAAAAGCATGCTACCAATTAAATAATCACTTCCTATGTAGGTAGAGAGACTTAGACTCAAATCAGCAAAGTTAACAACTCTTAACATGTGGGAAAACTGAGGATAATTAAATATATTATTAAAAAAGCATAATATCGTTTATATTTCTGACAGTAAATAATTTATATTTTAAGCTTGCCCTTCAATCTGCAAGTGATAACACAAGAATTTGAAAATATACCTCCATTTCCAGCATTGCTGACAATATAAATCTTGCTGAAAAATGGAAATATTTCATTGTAGCATATCAAGAGACTGTCAGTACTCTAAAAGTGCAAGAAAACATGTGGCCTGTGTGTGTGCATTTAATGAAATGCCTGTCTGATAAGGTGACAATTGAGAAAGGACCTAAAGAAAGTGAGGCAGTGAAACCTAGATTCCTGAGAGAAGCAATATTACAGTCAATAAGAAAAGCAAATGCAAATGCCCTGAGGCAGCCGTGTTCTTCAGCTGCTTTAGAAATGTTGAGGCCAATGCAGCTGAAGCCAGTGAGTGAGAGGGAGACTGATGGGGTGAGGTCAGGAAGATAATAGACGCCCAGGTTTTCAAAAGAATCTTGAAGTTCATGTAAGGTCTTTGGTTTTCATTCTAAATGGGAAGAGAACACATTGGAAGGTAAACCAGAGAAGTCATACAATTGGGTACATGTTTTAGAAAAGCCACTCTGACTGCCATATAGAGGACTGTGTGTGTGCACATGCGTGCACGTGTGTGTGTTAACTAGACAAGGCAAGATACAGGAGAACAAGTAGGTGCCTGTTACAATCTTCTCTATAGCTGATGATGGTGACCTGATCTAGGGTGGTAATAACGAAAATAGGGTAGCTACCCCAGTGTTTATAGATGCACATGTAAATGTATTTATCCAAGGTTTTAGGTTGTAAAATGTAATAACACATTCTCAAATACTATTGCCTTGTCAGAATTCCTTTTTTTGCTCATTCCCAATTATTTGGATTACATGTATCTATCTGGGCTAAACACGTACTCCCAGAGAAGCGCAGTCATGATCATGGCCTAAAGAGGAAAGAAAACAAGGTAAGACACTCCTTACAGAATGATGTTATGTTTATTTGTTTGTCATATAGTCCAAAATGAGAGTTTACAACTACACTGCCTCAAGCAATCAAAAAATCTTCTATGTGATGTTTTCCTCTCTGCATATCATTTCCTGCTCCAGGCTGTGCAAAAAGAAAGGTTACACTTACTTTGAAGATGAATACATCAACAATTATGGCCCTGAATAGTCTCATGCACTAATGATGGGATCCTAAATTAACATTTTGGGATAGCAATCAACATTTAACAGAAGGTTAATAAGATGTATTCTTTTCGACAAAGTCATCTCACTTCTAGAAAGTTATCTTAATAAGATAGTAAAGGACATTTGAAAAAAATTAGATGCAAGATATAGTCATAAAATATTGCAAGTAAACTTTCATGGATGTGGAATTGAATTAAAATATTCCATCTGTTAAAATTGACAATGGAATGAATGTTCAGTACTTGATAAAATTTATACACAAATTTATACAAAAAACCTGCTAAGCATGCTAAATACATTAAAAATAGTTTTGTGAAAATTTATACAAAATTATAGATAGATAACTAAATAGATAATCGTATTACTGTTGTATGAATGTCCCTCAAAATGTACGTATTGAAACTTAATTGCCAATTTGGTGTTATTAAGAAGTAAGGACTTTAGGAGGTGATTTAATTGTGAGGATACAGTTTCTTATATAAAATTAGCAACCCCATAAAAGGGATTGGATGGAGTGAGTTCCCTCCTTTCACCCCTCCCACCATGTGAGTTTATAGCTTCTGTTCCCTCGAGAGGACTCAGTAATAAGGCAAAATCTTGGAAGTAGAGATTAGGCCCCCAGGAGACCTGCTGCCTCCTTGATCTTAGACTTTTCATCCTTCGGAACTCAGGGAAATACATTTCTGTTGTTTATAAATTATCCAGTCTGTGAAATTTTGTTATAGTGGCACAAATGCACTAACACACACAAACACACACACACACACACACACGTATGTATATATAGGCAGATAAATATACACAAAAATTTTTCTCTTTTTGATAGTTTATTTCTATAAGCAACATATATTTTGCTGTTAAAATAGAATTATAGGATTTTTAAACAAAATATGTAGTAGATTAGTTAAAATGTTGCTCTTGATTGCCTTTCATGTAAACTTAAAAATCTGTCTTCTCTGACTTAGAACTAGTATTTAACTCAAAAATCACAAAACAAAAATTTATTTTAGGTGCTCTTTCTGCGATTTTAGTTTTTTTCTTCAATTATGTTCCTTGATAAACATTATCACTCTCTTCTGTCTTTCTTTGTTTTAGAACTTAATTGCCACCATTTTTACCTACCGCTCGGGACATTTCACTGTGGTTTGGCTATATATAACCCCTTCTTCCCGTAATGAACCATTAGCAATGAGTACATTGCAAGGTACTCATTGCTAAGGTTTGTCTGAAAGATATTTTCAACAGTTTGTTTATTGGGAGTCACACTGGCTTTTTCCTGGCCCAGACTTCTTTTATTCAACACAAGCTTTGCACCAGGCTGTCACTAAGCAAAGGAGAGTCAGGCAGGACCTGTGACTTAGGGTTGTGGAAGGCTTGTGGTCCTGTCTCTCAAAAGTGTATTCTGCATTAAGGACCTGGTTAAAATGCAGGGTTAAGTGGCTCTGGCTCAGCGTGATTTCTGCCATAAACATTCCTTCTTGTGAATCACAGCCATCAGTCCACAGGCACATATTTATCATGCTTCTGCAACATTTCTTTCCTTTGTCCCCAAGAGAAAAGTAACGGCATTAAAGCTTGTGTGTTGTGCCTGTGCCAGCAGAGACAGATGCTGGCAAGAACTCCTGTTCAATGAGCAATTATGAATAAACCCCATATATGTCAGCTTTATTGAAGTGGGCAGTGGGCAGAGTGAGAAATTTGAGAAGGTTTGAGTGACAGGCGTGGTTAGTTAATAGAAAAGATGCATTATTTAACCCGTTAAATCTTTTTTTTTATATAAATCACCTAAACATAATCAAATCTTACATAACAAATGATCATTTCTCAGTCGTGTACAGCATCCATCTTCATGGTTCTCTACGTTTTCCAAACTATGGGTGTGAAGCTACTGAGAAATTAGTGTGCTCATTATGGCAATAACACGTGGTGTCTGAAGAGTAGTTTGGAATATTATGCGATTCTGTCATCATTACATTTTCATAGATTTAGTTCTACAGGTAACATGCTTGAAGCAGCATATCAGTTGTTCACTGGAGTCTCCACATTGACACTGAATGTGAACATTATTGTTTTTATGAAACATTTAATTAGATCTACTCCAAGTATAAAAAAATGACACAATCTAGCTCCAATTACATTTTAAATATTTGTTGGTTATAAATTACCTTTGCCTTTTTATTATAACAAAATCACTTTGAATATTAGAATAAAAATAATGTTGAAAACCTATATAGGTTTTGTGTTTAATAGCTGTATCATTAAAAAATTCAAAATTTGTATATTTTGAATATATTTATATTTTTAATCAGTTTGACCGTTACTTTCAATAGACCATATTATGTAAACATCTCAATAAAAATTACATAACTTGTAATGTTGTTACAGTGGAAATAGAAGAAACAAATTATATGTAGGAAACACATGTAAATGTATAAATTATATGTTTATTTTATTAACCAAATAATTGTCTGGTTACAATTATATTATATTTTATTAACTAAATACATTATATAAGTTTATTTTATTCAACCACACCTCTCCTGCCCATAACAGAACACCCAATGGCAATAACAGCCGTTGATATCACAGCAGCTAGAGGTCACATAAGTAAAACTTTGCATCTAGTTTTCAATTCGTTAATATACAGATATTTTTTGCCATTCTAGTAGGGCAAAACACTTTTTATTTAGCAGTTTATCAACTTAATTAATCTTTCTAAATATTTTAATTCCGTGGTCTGTGAGTCTTCCTGTGTCGGTTTGCTGTGGACACTAGAAATGTGAAAGTTTGTCTGGCTGAAAAGGGCCCTGTGGACACAGCAGCCTCTCCCCCGGGCACTGGAGCTGGATCATTTAGAGCTGGTTAGGAGCCAGTTAGGGGGATTAAAGTGTCCTTGGTATTTCAGAGTCGAGTTTGAGCAGACAGAAAATAGTGGAAATAGGGTAGAAGGACTGCACGGCTTGGCATTGCTGGAGTGTGATGTGGAAGGAAAAGTGAAGCAGAAGGCAAAATAGATGTGAGTAGGCTTGACTCAGTGCAGCTAAGAAATGAGATGTTATCATGAGGGTGTTAACTAATAACAGTTTAAATCAGAATGTGCCATTTTTGTATGTTCACATTTGGCAGGCATAGATAATATTTGAAGAGACGAAAGTCAGTAGATAAAATTAACAACTTCAGTCTGTATAAAGTCTAGAAGCAAGAGACAAAGGGGATAATAACCCTTCAAAATAAAATGCAAGATTTGAAAACTGATTGGCTGGGTAGGTCTTTCAGGTTCATCCTTGTTTTACTTTAGGTTCTTAGGGGGTGATTTTATCCCATGTTGTAGAATATGTCATTTCAGTTTTGAACATCGTGAGTTAAATTGTCCTAAGATATCTAATGAATATGATTTTCTTCCCTGGGCAGCTAATATTTCACAAAATTAAAGAGTATAGATTTCCAGCATGTATCCCATTTATGAAATTATCCCTAGGCTGTTTATTTTAGGAAGAGGTTCATGAATATTCTATATGCAGACAACATATCAGGAGTTAACAACAGTTTCCGTACTTGTGGGACAACCAGTTAACTAAGCCACCTCTTAGTGGTATTTAGATGGAAAATCTTAGCTGAAGATATTATATAATGAACCAATCAGTGATTAAAAAATTGAATATTTAAGTATATTTTATTGTAATTAATTTGAATTAAAGTAGCCATATACAGCTAGTATTTACCACATTGAACAATGCAAATTAAAGGAAGATTTAATAACGATTTCTAATACCACATGCCAGAATCCTCATACATTTATTCCAGCTAAAGGAGCTCATCAGTAGTAGCAATTGAAAGCACCATCAAAACCAGCTTGTGTTAATTCACTGTAATTCTCTCAGAACCATCTCTTCTCTGAACAAAACAAGTACAAGAGTTAATTCTGAATCCGCACTTTCCTTGCCTATTTTAAGGTTTTTGTGTTGACATTAATTTGTGAAATCCCTGCTGTGGTGTGATACTTCATTTTACTTGCTATTTTGTTACGAAGAAAGTGCTTCAGCCCTTTAGTTAAAATTACGTTTCTCCCTCCTAAGTTTGAGTGAACTTAGAATGCGTTCCTTGACATACCCACATGTTTTTGTTAATATGAATTTGAGGGAAAAAAAACCCATACTTAATTAGCTAAGACTTCTCATTCTAGGTTTGACCCTGTATTTGGCTTCTTTTGAATTTGTAGTTGGATAGGCTGTTCTCTGACAGTAGTTAGTGATCTGGAAGCCTTATTAAGGTTAGAGGAGGAGGTGGTACATGAGCATCAGACGTATCCTTGCAAGGGAAGACTTGTCTTATCTCAATACATCATTTTTGGCTCACAAGAAAGTCAATGTTTGAATCCTCTAAAATCTTCCTATTTCCAAGTTGCAGAGGATCATTGATTCCTAAACAAAGACCTAAATTTTGACTCAGAGACATGGCAAGGTAATGAATCACTATTGTGATTTAACAATGTTCAAGATAAAATGATCTGTCTGATATTTAGTTTTTGCCCCATTATTAAGATATCTGGGTGTTCCTTTAAGAATGGAAGACTCTAGTCTCTTGAGCAGGGACTATATAGGCCTTAGATGGTTATGTATTCTTTTATGTTCTTTTCTTTATCATCTTCAACACGGTTGGAAGCAGCCAATGTTCCCCACAGTTTTGTGTTTTTTAAACCAAGTACATGGTTCAATGGTAGAAAACTGGGCTGATCCAAGCTGTTTTCAGTAAACACTTCATTTCAGGTGATTATTCCATATTAAGTAATCTCTAGATCCTGTCTTCAAAACTAACTAGATCAGATAACCTACCCTAGATTTTCATCTTTTAGGGTCTGTTAGTTGCAGTCACTTTTGTGAAAATGATTGCAATGAAAAGATAAGTTTGCAGATAGGGAAAATGTTTTGACTAATTTAATCATAGTGGTATTTAACAGGACAAGTTAAGTTACAAAATTTTTGAAAGTTATAACGGTGCCTCTTGGTTGAGCTTTAAAAAAAATAACGTTTAGGCTAAAAAGGGAACTGCCACCTCTGCTAAAATCAGAATGCTGTTACAGTAATTCTCTATTCTCTAGAATTGTCTAGAAGCAGCTTTGTGATGATTTAATTTTGCTCTTGTGAGTGCAAGATTCTGTAGTCATGGAACCATCAATTAGAATGATAGCTTTTTGATCCCAAAGTCATTAGTTCTGAAAACAATACTTTTTGTAAATTTGAAAGTGAGTTTTGGTCTTCTGATCTTGCCACTCCCCAAGTAACTCTCATAATAAGAGGCATCAGCCTTGCTTCAGTGACAGCTGCCACCTTCCAGTGCTGAGAGTCATCTTTGCATTCTCTGTTTTACTCCCTACATTCTGATTTAGCTTCAATACTCTTGGCCAGTCCTTTGAAATACATCCATGGCCTAACCACTTCTCACCACTCATACCACTTATATTAACAGCATTCTCATCTAAATCACAACCTTTTTTCTCTGGATTACAATAGCCTCCTAGTTTATTTGCGCACTTAACCTATTTATTCTCCACAGTGTACCAGATATAACCCTTTGGAATGCAAACACAATCATGTTATTCTCTGGTAAAATTATCTCATGTATTCCTATCGCATTTAAAATTAATTCAGAATAATTCCTTGATTATCAAAACCCTACATGCTCTTATCCAGCATGGTTTATTTCCAAGATATATCTTCAACTTTTTATTCACTGTACTGCATAGCCATATTTTTCTTTTTGTTCAAAAAGTCTTGACATATAAATTTTTCAGTTTCTCCTTTATTCACAGGTAAGTCTTTCCTCATAAAGCTAATTCCTTTCTTCCTTAAGGTCTACTCTCAAAGATCTCCTTCAATTTCTATCTAAAATTAATAACTTTAATCATTCATTATTCTATTACTATGCTCTGTAGCATATACAGTTTCTGTTCTTTGTGATGTTATTAAGTAAATTATTTATTGATTATTTGTTTCTGTAATTTATTCCATACATATTGTGCATATAAAAATTAGGGTTTTTTTTTTTTTTTTTTTTTTTTTTTTGCTGTATGCTCAGCTGCCCAATAACAGTTTGAGGATTAACATATTTGTAAAATGGACAAATACACTCTTTCACAAGTATTAGTTTAAAAATTTTATATTAAACTCCCTATATACTTGCAATATGAATTAGGTAATTCAGAATAAACATTCTATTGGAAAAAACTAAGCAATATTTTGTAAAACATCCTGAAAACATTAGAAAGTTAATACAACAATGAAGCAATGAAGAATTACAAGATTAAGAATGGTATGGAAGCCTGTTTATGATTCTTATATTTGGGTTATCTCTTTACTCGGAGTTGAGCATAAATCTCGAAAGAGACCTGGAGAAATAACCATATCTACTAACACAGTATAAGTATTTAAACATCTCTTAGTAATTGAGAAAATTGAAAGTAAATAAAAAAAGAGAAAGGGAAATTAAAAAACAGAGTGAGAGGGATAATGAAGGAGAGAAAGAAGAGAAAGGAAGAGGAAGAAAATTAAGAAGGAAGAGGAGGGGGATGGAGGAAGAAAGAAAGGTGATAAAAAAGAATGTTAAAGTTTTTAACAATATAATTTATCGTTTTTGAATATGAATGTTGGTCTATTTCTTGATGTCCCACAGATTCCTTCGTTTCTGTTCATTTTTTATTTGTTATTCTTTCTGTTTCTCAGAGTCGATATTTTCTATTTTCTTATCTTCAAGCTCATGACATCTTCTGTGTGTCATAAATAGACTCTTGAATCCCTCTGGTGAATTTTTTATTCTTGTCATTGTAGTTTTCAGTTCCAGAATTTCTGTATCTCTTTGTTGATATTCTTACTCTTTCATATTTTTTTCTGATTCCTTTATTTCTTTGTTTATGTTTTTCTTTAGACATTTGCATATAATTAAGAAAGTGTTTTCAAAATCTTTGCCTAGTAAGTATGATGTCTAGGCTTCCTTAGAGATACTTTATGTCTGTTTATTTTATTCCTTTGAATGACCCATACTTTTCTATTCTTTGTATGCCTTGTGATATTTTTTAGAAAGTTGTACATAATAATTATAATAATTATAATTACTGTGTGGTTACTCTTTAAAGCAGACCCCCCCCACACAAACACACATATTCTCTAACATTTTGTAGTTTTAAATTCTATTTACTTATTATATTTTTAAGGTTTTTTTTTTTTTAGTGAATTTTTCCAAACTGATTCTACAAAACTGTTTACTTGATAGGGTGTGTTCACTGAAGTCTTTTTGTTTCTTTAACTAATGTTAAACTAATGTTCTGACAGTGATTTCTTTGTCACTGTCAAACACAGCAAAACAAACAAGTAAACATTATCCAGCAAAATATATCTCTAGGCCAGGCAGACTGGATTTGTGCTGGGCTGTCTGAACCTGGCACAGTGTGTGTGTTCACTCTTTGAATATTATGTTGAGCTTGCACTGAGGGTAGGAATCAGCCAAGATAAAAGTGTAGGGTCCTCTTAGGACATTTGTCAGCTTGTGGCTTAACCTATGCATACATGTGACTTTCTAAACTCTCCCACGCACATGGATGATTTTGAATGTCTTAATTTTCCAAATACTCTTCTCCAACTTTTCTTCCTGTGCTGAAGGTGATCTACTATATGTGTAAACTCTAATTTTTTCCCCTAAGAATCTGTAATTTGTTGGGTCTCCTTGCATAGTTTCTGAAAAATGTCCATTCCTTATCTATTTTGAATTCTAGCAACACAGATAAAATTGCCTTTCATTAGTCCTTTAGGTGTCCCCCAGACCAGTTAGAACAAACATATATAATCATTTTCCAGTAAGATCGTCTCTTTTTCCTTTGGAACCATGGACCAGGGTTCCACATGGGGAACGTAGGCTTCTGACACTTCAAAACTGTCACTTCAGTGAGGCATAGGAAAGTTAAAAATGTCATAAAGTTTTCAAGTTGTCTTTTTCTTGAGTCTGCTTTCACTTGCTTGTTGTAGTATTTTCACTATTTTCCAGAGTTTTGACAAAGTTTATTCTGACAGTTTCTTTTAGTTTTTTGATGTTTCTGTGGGGAAATGAAAGATTGCAGCTGTCTCCACTGCCGTTTTGCTGATGGTTCTGTCAATTTTTGCTTCATGTTATTATACTCTGTTATTAGTTCATGTATTAGTTTTCTAGGACTGCCATAACCAAGCAACACAAACTGGATGACTTGAACAACATAAATTTTTGTCTTACGGTCCTGGAAGCTTGAAGTCTGAGACTGAGGTGTCAGCAGGGATGGTCCCTTCAAGGGTTATGAGAGACAGTCTGTTCTATGCCTTGTTTCTAGCTTCTGGTGATTTAGTGGCAGTCTTTGGCATTCCTTGGCTAATCTCTGCCTTCATAATCACATGGTGCTCTCCCTATGTATATGTCTCCCTCTACTCAAATTTCTTCTTTTAATGAGAACATCAGTCATATTGAATTAAGGCTCGTCTGATTTTATCTTAACTTGATCACCTGCAAAAAATATATTTCCTAATGAAGTCATATTCAGAGGTTAGGATTTCAGCGTCTTTATAGGGGAAAAAATGTAGCTCATATCAGTGCATGTCTTCCTAAAGAGTTGACCCCCTTATTACTACAATATAAATCTTTAAAACTCTATTCACATTTTCAATAGTCTACATTGTGTGCTATGAGTATAATGGGTTCAGTGTTCTTACGGATGCTGCTTGTATAATGTGTCTTGCCATCTTTTTGCTTTCAATCTATTAGTATCTTTGCATCCGAAATTTGCCTTCTCGAGACAGCCTATGTTGGGATCACTTGTTTTAATTCAGTCTGACAATCTCTGCCTCTTGATTGTTTAATCTGCTCACATTTAATATAATAATTGGTATAATTCTATTTATGTCTACCATTTTATTGTTTGTTTTGTATATTCTCAAATATTTTTCTTTATTGCTTTATTTTGCAATAAATTAATATGTTCTAAAATAGAACTTTAGTTTCCTAATGAACTGTTTTACTATATATTTTTGAGAGTTTTTGTTGTTGTTGTAAGTTTACCATATAGGTATATGGAAAATTAATTATTCAAATCAACTTCCAATTTATACTAGCTAAATTTTAGTAACACATAGGAACATTATTCTTATATAAGTCTCTTTTATTTCATCCATTTTAAAGTATCATCACTTTATACATCTATTAAAGTTACAAAGCCAACAAAACATTTTGATAATTATTACTTTACCATCTATAGTAATTACCTTATCATAATACATTTTTCTTCCAAATACCTACTTTTTGATGTTATTGGAAAATATGTTATAGATATGTTACATTTACTCAGAATACATTATGCACATATTATTTTATAAATAAGTTATGATAAAGAGAAAATATGCATTTCTACTGTCTTTTATAACATTATTACCTATACCAGTGCTTTTTTAAAATATGGATTTAAATGACTGTCTTCTGGAACTTGCTTTTAGCCTTAGGAATTTATTTTAGTACTTTTTTGGTATGGTAGGTCTGCCTTCCATACCAAATTTCAGCTAATATTTCTGTTTATCTGGGAAAGTCTTTGTGTTACCTTCATTTCTGAAAAATAATTACTGGATATAGAATTGGTGGTTGACATATTTTTTTTCCTTCACACCTTTTGAATATATTATTCTACTGCCTTTTACCTTTCATTTTTTCTGTTGAGAAGTCAGCTGTTAATCTTACAGAACATAAGTGTTCAAAAAATAAACTGGTACATAAATATTTATAGCAGTAATATTCATAGGCAGAAGTGGAAACAATCCATATGCCTCTCGACTCATAAATGGACACACAAAATGTGATATATTCACTCAATGAGGTGATTTTTCAGCTAAAACAAAGAATGAAGTACTTACACATGGCATAATATGGGTGAAATTTGAAAGCATTATGCTAAGTGCACAGAAGGACAAATATTACTTGATTTTACTCACATGAAACATCAAGAATTGGCAAATCAAGTGGGATATAAATCAAATTAATGGTCACTAGGACTCAGGGAAGCAGACTAGGAGGTGACAACTTTATGCATAATGGATTTTAGAAGGGATATAATGAAATTGTCCTGGAACATTGTGAATTTACTAAAAGCAACTGCATATATACTTTAAAATGGGAAAGTTGTGAATTTTATATTATGTGAATTTTACCTTAAAAAAATAAAAAAGAGAAAACAGCCTTACTCTATACATAATAAATTCAAGATGTATTACAAATTTATATGTAAAATCCAAATTTATATGTAAATTCCTTAATATTTAAGGAATAGCTAAGAAGAATATCACTAAAAATTTAGTGTAATGATTTTTTTTTCAAAAAAATCCAGTAATTAAAAAGGGATATGTAGTTAATTAATATTTTTTCTCTCCATTAAGCACACCATTAATTGAGTAAAAAAATCAAGCTGCAACATGTAAACTACATTTTCTAAAACCAGGAAGAAAACATGACATGATAAAGGATTTGGGGAAAAAAATCCAAATGTATAGTCAATTACAGAAAAAACTTTAGTCTTATTAATCATTATAAAAACGCATGTTTGAAATCACATGCATGGATATGATCTCTGTGTATGAGGGAGTACAGCAAATTGATGCCAAAAATAATGTAAATGCAAATCTTACACTCATTTCTATTCAGGTTTAATGTAATCTTTGAAATTAACATGAAATTAAAGGATTATTAAATTTTGGTGAAATTAGACTAAAATGAACACTAACAAAATAAGAAGTTACTCATTATATGGTCAATAAGGAAGTGATAGTGGAAAAAAATAAGAACAAATGAAGGTGATGATTTAGGAAGTTGGAAAGAGCTTAAACTACAAAACTGTATATAACTAGTGAACAGTTAGAGACATTGATTGATGAACTTCAGGTTCTGGCTTAGCGAGAGCATAAAATGAGAGCAGCTGAGGTTTGCAAATTTGTAATCTCCTTGTGGAAAAAACAGGGGAAAAGACATCTCAGCATAATAAGATTAATCTACTAAAGAGTCAAGACTTGATCCATTTGTCCTTGTAATTCAAAAGCTAATTCAAATACGGATTTGATATATTGTGTTAACAACCATTGTTGATTATCATCGCATACCTGGCATTCTCTGTTATCTGACATCTAAAATATTTAGAATTTCTGGACTTTCTCTTTTCAAATCCAGTAGGATTTAATTTCAGTCTTAAAACAGTTGTTTTTGAGAAATTCTTACCCCTAGTGCATCTGTGAATGGGAATAACATGGATACGTGTACTGTCACACCAGAGAAACTTTGTTAAATTCTAGTAGAAGTTCAAGCAACAGCTTTAACTCATTGGTTTTACTAATTTTTTCCTCCCCAATAGGCATAACAGTATTTACAGCCCCACACTTTTTAACATAAAGCTTGGTGTTGTCTATTTTTCAGGTAATGTCATCTATATGATTTCAGTATTTTAAAAAATCAGCTTCCAGCCCATATGGTGGCTCATGCCTGTAATACCAGCATTTTAAGAGGCTGAAATGAGAGGATTCTTTCAGCCCAGGAGTTCAAGAGCAATCTGAACAATATAGCAAGACCCAGTCTGTACCAAAAGTTAAAACAATTAGCTGGGCATGGTGGTGCACACCTGTTGTACTAGCTATTTGGGAGGCTGAGGTGGAAGGATTGCTTCAGCTTGGAAGGTTGCAGCTGCAATGAGCAGTGGCAATAAAGCAAGAGCCTGTCCCAAAAAATACATATAATTAAAATAATATATGTACAGGCCATGTCCATATAGATATATGTAATATCTGACAATGGGTTGATATATTCTTCAAAATGTAAAATGCCTACGTGTGTCATTGACTGGTTAGTCTTATTAAAGAATATAAATTCAATTCTACTTTCTTGTTCTAGATAAAAATATATAATCTAGCTTTTCATATCACTTATTTACTGATAACAGGAAGAATGACAAGATATCTATTTTGGAAATTTACTCTGGTAGGAGTAAGGATGATACAGTGATAGAATTATATGTAAAACTAGATAAAAATATGGTCTTATGATATTCTATCACAACATATCCTGTTGGCTTCATAAAGCTCAGATATTTATCTAAAAATATTATTTTCATCTTAGGAATGATCAAAGCATGAGACTAAAATTGTATTACAATGACTCTCACAAGGACACATGCTAAAAATAAAAGGAAAATCATCATTCCTGGTATTTAAAATGTGTTTTACTTTCCATACACATGCAATTTCGATTTTCATATGATGTAGATCGAGGGAAATCATCCATAATTCCATATGAAGAGGGCCTGTGATATTTTATGGGAAAACAGATAGAGAAAATGCTAACAGAAACCCTACTAAGCCTTAAGGTTTATGGAGCAAAGACAAATCCAGATGAAAGATAAACACTCATTTCTGTTTGTTGTCTTGGAACAATAGGGTTTAGAGGTGGCGAGTGAGTGAGGAAAACGTATGCGAGTTCACCAGATAGAAAAGCTGTATGAGGCAGTGCCTCTTGCTGGACATATCTCTTACTCAGGTAACCATATAATTTATTGTCCAGTAAAGGGTATATTTAAAAATCATATTAGAAGTCATGCAATGAAGTTGTATTGCTCTGCCCAATAATGAACAGGGGGGTTCCCTCAAGATAGACTAGGACATGACCCCACACTGGTAGGTAGTAGTACCAGAAAAGAACCCACCAAAAGCCTTTACCATATAGCTGAGATAGAGACCAGATTAAAGTGAAAGCAGACATGAAATTCTATCTCAAATATATTAACAATCAAAGAAAATATGTGGTGTACAGGCACAGAACGTCTCTAACAGATCAATGAAATAGTATGATAAATTCAAATTTTTACATTGTTTTATTTTCCTCTAATTAGGGCTTGAGGTTTGTGTCTGGAGAGTGGCTGTAAATTCAAGCCCCACCTTTCTGGGGTTCTGGGCAGGTGGTTGTGGATGCTTATCGTATGCCTTTCACAGGACACTTACTCACTCCAGCAGGGGCCAGGTCTGCATCCCACAACCAGAATATCCGTTGAGACTAGCAGGTGCCTGGAGGCCATTGTCTGACCTGTATCCAGTGTATTTCTGACAAGAGAGCCACTCTCAGAGACTCTGGCCAGGAGGAGAGTTAGGTTCCAGTGCAGGTCGTATTAGACACATGGAGGCCACAGGACCAAACATGGGAAATCACAGAAACAGTTTTATTACTCACAGACCCAGAGAGAAGAGGTAGTTGACATGGTTTGGCTGTGTCCCTAGCCAAATCTCATCTTGAATTCCCACATGTTTTGGGAGGGACAGGGTGGGAAGTAACTGAATCTTGGGGGCAGATCTTTTCCATCCTGTTCTTGTGATATTGAATAAGTCTCCCAAGATCTGATGCTTTTATAAAGGGGAGTCTCCCTGTGCAAGCTCTCGTCTCCTGTCTGCTGCCATGTGAAACGTGCCTTTCACCTTCTGCCATGATTGTGAGGCCTCCCCAGCCATGTGGACTGTAAGTCTATTAAACCTCTTTCTTCTGGAAATTTCTCAGTCTTGGGCATGCCTTTAAGGGCAGTGTGAAAACAAACTAATATAGTAACACACCTCATAGGGCTGAACAAAATGAGGAAGATGAGTGGGGAGCAAGAGAGACAGAAGGGGTCTGTGGGACCCCAGTCTTTACTGGACTCGAAACATTACCCAAACAAGTTTCTCACGGGGCTCTAGTTGGTGGGGTGAATGCCAGCAGGCACATTCCCTGGGGTCCCGCTGTAACTGAGCAGGTCACTCTGGCATCGGTGGACAGTCCATGTGGGCTGTGAGGTCTATAGGGTGAGTTAGGTAGGTTATATCCAGTCATTCCACAACAGCTAGTCACCAGGAGGAGGCAACTGTTTAGGGTCAATATCTGGGCCACTGAGGAACTGGGAGGAGGGTTAGAACTGGAAACTGTCAAGGGAAACTGAACCCAGTTACCATATAAGAGAGTTCAACCTAATTCAATGTGAATGCCAGGGCAACATAAAAATGTAAGAATTAGGCCTGCACTCCTTCTCAAAAAAAAAAAAAAGTAAAAATTCAATCCATATGTGCTCAAGGTAAATAGGAAAAACTTAGAATTTATGTAAACAGTGGGAAGATATGATGCATGTTCAGTCACATATTTTAATACTAGCAGCATGTTATATATGTCAATCCACCAGGCCTTCAGAAATACATGCTTATGAAAGTTTTGCACCACAAGAAAAGACACAAGGATAGAAGACATTTTTAACCATATAAACACTAGTAAATTAAAAACAGAAGGACATTAATGTCCTAATGTATTTACGTTGTGGGAGGCTGCCCTGTGAAATACGGGATTTTTTAAACATATATTAAAAATCATAGGTGTCAATATGTTTTAGAAATCCATTTAAATCTTCTATTGCTATTTCACAATGCCGATTCATTTATTTAGTGGTTCTGCTGATTTTGACTTATATCCTAAACTTCACATTTTCTTTAAAGTAAGTTTTATACAACTTCATGTAAAATGTTTAAGTATCTTTACATTCTCTCCCTGTCCTTTTGTTCTCATAGGGTAGCCTTGAGTCTTTTCTCTGGCTTTTCAAACCTAGTAAGACAAAGACACTAAAGTAACTTTTGACGGTGGTTTGGCAATGACTTCTAAAGCACATCCTAAGCTCTCGTGCGTAGAAGGGTCTATTTTGAGCCTTTATTCTATTGGGATCCCATATAGTTAAATTCCAGCACTCCAGATCATTACTGGAAAGCTTTAGTTACTAAGTTTACAAATTTATTTTAATAGCAAGTTAGTTTAGTGTACTCTTGCTTCTTTCTTTATTGCTGGTACACGTTTATTCCTTTAAATGAATCTTGGGAGTTATTTAAAATTTTTAAATCATACTAATGAAATTGTATCTGGCATTGTTGTGAATCGATAGACGAATTTGGAAAGAATTTGTCTTTATGATACCAAATCCTTTTCATCCAAGAATCATATGTGCCTTTATATTTATTCCAGTCTATCTTTATATAACTGAGTAAATATATAGAAATGTAGATACATATGGATATATTTATAGATAGATACAAATATCGATATAACATGTTAAAACTATATCTATCCCATATAATATATATACATGTTGTATGTGTGTGTGTGTGTATTTATATGTGTGTATGTTATTAAAGAGCTCCCTTAAAATTTTTTTTCCTATGTATTTTTAGGTTGAGCTTGAATTTTCATTGCAAAAAAAATGCAAATGTTTATACCAGTTTTAATACTGATATTTAGATCTTCTATTTTATTTTAGCATTGACTATTTTCGTAATTATTATACATGTTATGATCTAATAATAATAATGTAACTATTAAAATATTTAAAATTTTACCATAATTTAATCATTGAATTATTTTATTCTTGAATTTAAATTCCTTTAAGTATGATAATAAATTTGTATCTTTTACTTTCTCTATGCATATACAAATTAATCTATTCACTTCTCTAACAATCTCTATGTAGTAACATATGAAAATGAGACCTCTCTTCTTCTAATAGGCATACACGTGTTTGCGTATGGAATATCAGACTCGTTATAGCATTTAAAGTCATTAAAGACATGAATATAAACCTTTAACAAATATGTTTTAGCATGTACTGTTAATCCTCTCTTTATTTTTTATTCTGTCTAATCAATACGATTGTTAATTTTATTGGATTACCAAATTTGGGATCACACTTTCATCCCAAAGGTGGATATTTGTTTAATTTTTTGCTAATTTCTTGTATTACTGTTTCAAATATTGTTGGAAATTATTTTTATTTTATTTGGAATTTTAGTTTAGTATCAATATTTGTAAGTAATGTACTCTACATATTTTTTCTTCAATATCTGCTGGGTTTTATATTTACTGCTATATTGGATTTGTAGAGGATATTAACAAAAATTATTTTTTTATGTTTTATAGCTGTATCAAGAAAACCAATATATTTCACCCTAAAATGTATTTCCTTGACATATTTCAAAATGGCTATTCAGAAGGGCTGGAAATGCAAAAATAGCTGCAAAGCTCTCTTGGGGAGATTTGTATCTGTAGAGAATGTGGCTTGATGCACACAGGCTTTCTCTGAGGTCTGTCCCCTTGTGTGGATCTACGAAAGGTAAACTGAGAGTCTGAAGCCTCTAAAGGTCTGAAAGAAACAGTTTCTGTCTATCCTCTCTGAGGGCTTCTCCCAGTGAGATTTCATCTACGTAACAAGACCACTGTTGCTAGTCAGGGTCCTTTTTTCTCTCTTTTTTTTTTTTCCGGTGATCTAAGCCCCCATTCTTTCTGTAACTTCAGCGTGGTAGATTAGCTTCTGTACCCATCATGTGGCTGGGTCTTCATTCTGAGGGCCCCCATGTACACACATTACAGAAACCTGTATGCCTTTTCTGCTATTTATCTGCCTCCTGTCAGTGATTTTCAGGAAACCTTCAGAAGGCAAAAGGGACATTCTCCCTTAATCCATACTCGGACAAAATCCCTCAACATTTAACTGATTCCTGATAGCTTAATATCATTTTGGAAAATCTATATATTTAAAATCTTTTCTTTCTTCTATGATTTCTGGTCAGCTTGGGTTTTGTTTTTAAATACATTTACTTCATCCTCCAAAAGATCTATTTTTTGTCTCTATTCTCATTTATTGACATTGAGAAAAGAAAATAACTTTTATGTGAGAAATTCAAGTCCTTTTAAATAATCAGGCCCAGAGTGATATTAAAATGAGACAGAAGTCAGGCCCTACTCCTCTTTGAGCTGTGTATTCATCCAGGCTGCTTGCTGTTGCCACAGTAGCTATAAATTAACCAATAATGCCACACCAGACACTATATCCTCACCCTATAGTAGCTTAACAGTGTATAGCCAGTCACTAATCAATGTTATTTCCGTAAGCCAATGAGAATTTCTGACAAACCTCTTTGCATCATCCCACTCCTTGTCCCTTTTTTGCCTTTAAGAATCTGCTTGTAGCAAAGCTGCAAATGGAGTTCATATCCAAGGATACTTGGGTCTGTTTCTTACAGGCAGCCTGTCCTCATTTTGGCTCAGGTAAACTCTTTGAATTATATGTTTTGTGCTTCAGCCTCTTCCACTTAGACCAACAACATGGATTTGTGTCACCATGCAGAGCAATTAAAATGTTTACACTTTTTCCCTCAAGGGCATCAATATGTTTTCCTGAGCACTTTGAATACCTACATGGTTTTTATTTTCTAGATTATGGTTTTTCAAGCTTGGTGCTATTTACCTTTAGGACCAGAGGATTCTTTGTGGTGGGAAGTTGCCCTGGCAACGTTAGAAGTTTCGTTTGACCTCTAAGTTTCACACCCCCACCAGTCTTGACATCCCCACTATAACTCTAGACAGTGCCAAATGTATCCTGGGGGAAGAATCTCCACCAGTTGAGAGCCAAAGTGCTTGAAATATTGGAATTGTCAATTGAGTATTTATGTTATCCAAAACAAATATTTTTCTTTCTTTTTAAATATCTACTTCAATCTACTTATCTACTTATTTTTACTTTTATTTGTAACTTCATTGCATCAAGGCTAGAAAGTGCATGTTCTGTTATGCTAAATTTTTCAAGAATGCATTTTTTTATGAGCTAATATATGGTTAATATATATATATATTACATGTGTGTATTGTCAAATTTCAGAGCAATAATAAAATAAATACTTCTAATATTTATATTGTCACGATATAGTAGTTATTTTCTTTTTTCACCACAGGAATTTTTCAACCTATAGGCTATTTTTCAATTCTCGGTTATCCACTAGGTTTTCAAATGTTATGATTAAATATCTACTTCTCACGTGTTCATCTTTGCAAATCAATCCATCCCAAGTTCTTATAATGCACATCATATAAAGGACAGGTTAGTCAATATATGGTGCAGAAATAATTTTGTAATACTTTATAAGAAAATTAAAAATTTAGAGCCTTAACTCAGATAATAACAATAACCCAAATTAAAACTGGATTTAATTATGTAATTAAAAATGACATCAGAAAACTACTAAAACTGTAGATAATTTTACATAATCCTTTTTAGCTGTAGGACTTTCTTAGCATAAATTCAAATACAGGAACCAAAATAAGATTGAGAGATATAGTAAAAGCCTAAAATGTACACATTATAATTAAATACTAAATACTAATTAAAAATTTAAATACTAATTAAATACTAATTAAAATACTAATAATTAGTATTTAATTAAAACTAATTAATTATAATATATAATATATGGTTATGTTGTAAAATATAAATATATTACATATTATAGTTATATAATAAATACAGCAAAATATACATTTTATGATATTATTGGTAATGTTCTTATTTAATCATTCAGTGAGAACATCAGGTCTTTACAGGTGGGTAAAGAGTAGCTATACACACACACAAGTGCAATGTGGTCAAATAATGTGATGTTCAGTTACACTAGAAATCACCCATTTTTTCTCCAAAGAAGAGTAAAGATTAAAAGTTACAATAATAGTTAATGTACATATGGAAGTAAAGAAACCAAAAATATTTTACCCTAAAATACTCATTTTTTTTTTTGAGATGGAGTTTTGCTCTTGTTGCCCAGGCTGGAGTGCAGTGGCACAATTTCAGCTCACTGCAACCTCCACCTCCCAGGTTCAAGGGATTCTCCTGCCTCAGCCTCTCAAGTAGCTGAGATTACAGGCATGTACCACTATGGCTGGCTCATTCTTTGTATTTAGTAGAGGCAGGGTTTCACCATGTTGGTAGGGCTAGTCTCGAACTCCTGACCTCAGGAGATCTACCTATCTTGGCCTCTGCCTCCCAAAGTGTTGGGATTTCAGGTGTGTGCCACTGCACCCGGCCCACCTTTTGACATATTTCAGGATGGCTACTCAGAAGACTGAAACAGCTTCTTTTACAAGAGTAGCTGAAAAGCTGTCTTTGCTGGGGAGATTTGCATTTGTAGAGAAAGTCCACATTGATATATACAGGCTTTCCCTGAGATACTCCCTCGTCTGGGTCTAGGAAAGATTAACTGAGTTTGGCACCTTTAAAGTTCCAAAAACCATTTCCCATCTATTCTTTCCAAGGGGAGGGCTGCTCCCTGTGAAGCTTCATACACATAACAAGACCACCTCTGCTGCCAGTCTCCTCTTCCTTCCTTACCATCACCTGCCTGATTTACCAACATACAGCTCTGTGTTTTCTCTAACCTCAAGACAGCCTAGAAGTGTTAACTATCTTGCCTTTCCTGGAGTTTTTATATATAGTATATATTTGTATATATGTATTTACAGTATAGAAATATTTGTATATATTTGTGTATATATAATCATATATATTGGGTAAACTCCAAGTGCCTATGTATGCACATATCTGTAAGCCTTTTTACATATTAATTTGTACATTGTCAGTTTGTTTTATAGACTCAAATAATTGAAGCCTCAAGGGAAAAATTTAAACTTTCCTATAGAGAAAAGACAAATATATATATGACAAATAATATTTGCAGTGTAAGTTGCTGAAAACCTTATAAACACACATTTGCAATTTGTGTCAAAAAATTTAAATATACCTTTGTTACTTTATAAAATTTCAAATAATTTAACTATAAAATTTCAAATTTTACTTTAAATTTCAAATAATTTACTTTAACTATAAAATTTCAAATACACAATAGATACAGAAAATTTGGGAGTATTTATATGGAGCACCTTACTGTGAATTACTGTAACCAACTCTGTAATATAAAGAACTAATTAAGGTAGCACCTACTTTTCAAATATGTCATTTTTTTATAGATCTATTAAATAAGGCAAATAACGTTTTAACTTTATTTTTAAATTTGCAGAATAGTATTTTTCAGCAGATGGTTTATTTTAGCAAATTTCATCTTCACATTGTGCTATGCTTTTATGAGTTCCAGCTGTTAACAGATATTTTACTGCTGAATCTATCATGTGTGATATAATTGCTCATTATGTCCCTTAAAACACAAGCAATATAGTTATTTTCATCTTGGAGCAAATTAAAATCTTATCAGCAATTTAAAAAATCTAGAGTTGTCTTCTGCTTAATTATTTTAATCTTGTATTTTTCTCTTTACGTTTTTAGTGAGTAGTCTTATCAAGAAGAGCTCAAGCTGATTATTCTTTTTCTCCTCCTCCATACACCTTGCAGGTGTGTTAATAATTTCATTTCTGAGAAATTGTTCTTTCCTGTCCATCTTACAAGATGAGAGACCTTTTAAGATCTTCCATTCAGATGTGATACCAGTAGTGGAAAATATTCCAGCTTCATGAATATGGTGGTACAAATAGTTATCTGTCTAACCTCTTTCAGTGTCAAATGTTTGCTTTACTCAATGAATTACTCAGTTGACTGGAAATTTGTTCTGCAATCACAAATGAGAGGATCAGAGGTTTGGCTGTTGTCTGTACCTCATATGACTCCTAGTGCAGGAAATTGTTTCTATGGAGCATAGACAGTTGAAGGGATTGACTTCCTGCCTAGAATAGTTTCTGCTGTCTTCTTATCCTGCTTGTGGAGATCTCAGCTTATCTGAATTACTCTCTGTCTTAAGCAAAATCTCAATGATTCTCCCATCTGAGAGGAATGTAAAATGTAGTAAGTTAGTTGTAGGAATTGTAAAGTTTCTACATTGTTGTAAAACGCAACATTGGTGTCTACACAACTACCTTTTTCTATCCCTCATTGCTGTTTCTTTGACTGTGATAGGATACCTCTAGGCAAGTCTGTATTCCAGAGACAGAGTGCCCTTTGGGTTAGCTATGAGTACACTCATTAAGGGTAGGCTGAAATATTAGTTTTTACTTATGGTGAAATGGAATCATATCAGTGATTTTTTTAAATGGAAATTTAACTTTTGCTACGGTTTGCATGCTTGTCCTCTCCAAATCTCATGTTAAAATTTGATACCCAGTGTTAAAGGTGGGACCTACTGAGAGATGTTGGGTCATGGGGATGGACTCTCATGAATGGATAATACCCTCGTTCAGGAATGAGTGTACTATTATGTATTCAACTCTAATTCCCCCACCTATCCTTTTTGAGATACCAATTACATGTATGTTACACAGCTGCATATTGCCTCATGGATCCGTGAGTTTCTGGCTTTCCTATGTTAGTTTCCCCTTTGTCCTTCAGTTTGTAAAGCTTCTATTTTGTCTATAAATTTTCTGATGTTAGGGTAAAATCCATTACTTATTTTGTCTCATGGAATTTTTATTTTAAACATTTATTGTTCATCCATACATGTCACATTTTTTATAACTTCTATTTTTTCCCTATGTTCAATTTTCATTTAAGAAATTTGACATATATATGTATTTTCATGTGTGTGTGTGTGTGTGTGTATGTATTTATAAAATATATATTACTTTAAGGACTTTGAAAATTCCTTCTTCACTGTCATTTATAAATGACTTATTTTTCTCCTGTTAATATATATCTTAATAATATATATATTCCCACTTCTTTGCATGTCAGGGTTTTTTTGGAGGGGTACTTTGATGTTATGTTATTGAATATCTGGAATTCATTGGCTACTTTTGAACAGTGTTTATTGTGGCAGGCAGTTCAGTGACTTCAGGATCAGTTTTTTTCTGTTGTTTTAAATCTTCTCTTTAAACATTGTTGAGTTAGTCTAGAGCCATCATTAATTCAGAGCTAACTGAGCAGTATCACTAGGGCATGAACCTCCATTGGTCTTTACTGAATATCCTGAATGTTCGGAGGGGATTCCCCTCTCTGGTTGGTCAGAGCTAATGTCCTCCTGTCGTGTGATGCCAGGTATGCGTTCTGCTTCCAACTCCCTTGTAGAGTCCTTTGCTGAGCTCCTTAGAATTTCATCCTATGTACATTTGGCTTAGGGACTTGGGAGAAACCTTATGCTGATTCCTGGCTCCCTTTTCTGTGTAATTTTCTCTTCTACTACAAATTCCAGCTGCTTAACCTTTTTTGATTTTTGATCTGTTCCCTCAATACAATGACAATGCCATGCTCTCTCTGGGATTCCTCTCTACTACTCTCACGGAGAACCTGGGAAGAAAGCAGGACTCATTCTGGCTTTTTCTCTTCTCTTGCAGAGCACAGTCCCATGCTGCCTGATGTTCAGTACTTTAAAAACTTGTTTCATATATTTTGTCCAGTTCACTATTCTTTAAATCTAAAAGAGTAACTCCAGTCCCAGGTGCAGCACCATGTTCTGTAACTCTTCTCCTTGTTTCTTCACTCTGTCTTGTGTGATCGCCCCTTTCCCTTCTGTAATCAGGCAAAGAGCATAATATAATACTAGTTATAGCTGCACAGCTTGACTCCATTGTGTAAAAAAAATCACTGAGACTTAACTGTGTATAACTTTTAAAATGTGAATATAGGTACAACTGAAGCTATATTTTCGTTAATGTTTGCATTACATGTGTTTACACTATTTACTTTCAACATAAGTGAAATATAAATATAAATTATAAAATGTTTAAGAGAGTTAATTTTTAAAAATCTGGTCTGATTATCTTTTAACTGGTTTATTACAATGTGCATTCTTGACTTCAGGGTCTAATATAATTGGTGCCTTAGTCTATTTGCAGAAAATCTAATACCTGACAATATTCATCAAAGATCGTTGCTATTATGCCTGAAGAATAATCTTTAGCATTTCCTTTCCTGTGGGTCTGCTTGTGACAAATTCTTTATTATATCTTCACTTTTGATGGATATGTCCACCAAATAGACAGTGCTAGGTCGGCACTTATTTTATTTCAGGACTTGAAAGATATCAATACGTCATTTGTTGGCTTTCACTGTTTCATTTGAGAAGGTAGTTGTCAGTCTCTTTCTCTTGTAATTAGCCCAATTTTTTTGTCAGGTGCTCTTTACATCTTTCTTTTACCTTTCAGAAGTTGTGTCATTATGTTTCTAGGTGTATTTTCTCTGCGTATGTTTTCCTTTGCTTTTCAAATCCTCCTGAACTGTGGTCTAATATCATTCGTCAATTTTGGTAAAATCGCCAACATTGCCATTTAAAATGCTGTTCAGACCAGCTGTAGCTTCAGGCTGCTAAAAGCCAATAACAAAACAAAACAGAATAACATCAACAACAAAATAAAGTGGGTTAGACAAGTTTGCTAAAGAAACAACCACTTTATCTCAAGATATCGTTGGTTAGGAATTTAGTATGGGACCAGCTAGGCAATTATTCTGCTCCGGGCATGCACTGCCAGCTGAGGTCACTATATAAGGGCCATTCTGGGGGAGTTAACCTGGTTTCATTCACGTGGTACATTCCTAGGGATGACTGGAAGGCTGAATCGACTGGCACTGTTGACCTGCTTACCTACACATGACCTTCACAGCATGGTGGTCACATCACAGCATCATCAGAGGTCTTATATGACAATTCAGGACCCTCAGATAGAGTCTCAAGGGACTGGAAGTGAATACTGCCCGTCCAATGTCTAGGACCAAAAACGTCTTGTGAAAAAGCCCAGCTTCACTTTCCTGTACTCTATTGATCAAAAAAGCCACAGAGCCCATGCAAATTCAAAGGGAGAGGAAACTGATTATCTTTCTATAAGAAGAAAGCCAAAGCGTATGCACTTTGTTTTCTACAACAGACACTGTTAAGAAAATGAAAAGACAAGCCACAGATTGAAAGAAAATATTTGCAAAACACATATCTTATAGAGGACTGATATCCAAAATATACAGAGAATATTTAAAATTCAATGGCAGGAAAAAAACTCATTTGAAAAATTAGCAAAAATATCTGACCAGACACCTCACCGAAGAAGATATAGAGGGAAAATATGGATATAAAAATATTCCTATTAGGAAATTGCAAATTACAGCAGCAGTAGGTTACTATTATACTTTTATTAAAATGACTGGTGAGGATGTAGAATAATGGGAACTGTCATTCATTGCTGGTGGGAATGCAAAATGGTACAGCCAATTTGGAGGACAGTTTGCCACTTCTTCATAAAGATAAACATACTCTTTCCATTCTCTCCAGCAGTCATGCTCCAAGGCATTTGCTAAAATGACTTAAAAACATGTCTACAAAACAACATGCACATGGATATTTACAGTATCTTCCCTTATAATACAAAATTTGAAACTAACCAAGGTGTCCTTGAATAGATAAGTGAGTAAACAAACTGTAGTGCAACCATACAATAGAGTATTATTTAGCAATAAAAACAAACTATCAGGCTGGGCATGGTGGCTCATGCCTGTAATCCCAGCACTTTGGGAGGCCGAGGCAGGCAGATACCTGAGGCCAGGAGTTTGAGACCAGTCTGGTCAACATGGTGAATGAAACCCATCTCTACTAAAAATACAAAACTTAGCTAGGTGTGGTGGCAGGTGCTGTAATGCCAGCTACTTGGGAGGCTGAGGCAGGAGAATTTCTTGAACCCCGGAGGTGGAGGTTGATGTGTGCCGTTATCATGCAATTGCATTCCTTCCTGGGTGACAGAGCAAAAATCTGTAAAAAAAAAAAAAAAAAAAAAAAAAAAAGAACTACCAAACCATAAGAAAACTGTATGATTTCAACTATATGACATTCTTGAAGAAGCAAAGCTGTGGAGACAGTATAATGATAGGGGCTAAGGGGGAGGGAGGGTGAGTAGGTAGAACATGGGAGATTTTTAGGGCAGTAAAACTATTCCATATGAAACTGTAATGGTGAACACATGATATATATGCCTTTGTCAAAACGTATAGAGTGTACGACACAAAAACTGAACTCTAGTTTAGACTATGGGCTTCAGTTAATTAAAATTCAGTGAGTCATCTGTTGTAATAAATGCACTATACTAGTGAGAGATGTTAATATTAGAAGAAACAGGAAGCCATGTGGGAGTATAGGGAAATTCTCTGTATTTTCTGGTCAATTTTTCTTTAAATTGAAAGTGCTCAAGAAGTCTATTAACTAAAAAATGTGTATGTAGCCATCTTTAATCTACCATGTCCATTAGCAGATAAATACTATAAATAAAATAACAGCAATGAAATAAACAGAAATAAATATAGCCTTAGAGTATATCCTCTAATTTATTCAATAAAAATTTGAAAACAGACCAAATTATACTATGATAAAAAAAAAAGTCGTTACTATTGAGGATGAGGGTTAGTTTTTGGAAAGGGGCAGGAGAAGTGTCATTATTTCTAGAAATGTTCTATTTTCATATATGGGTTATAAGCAAATAAACGTGTTCATTAATCAATCTGTATTTATTTAATCATTGTACTTTTCTGTATATATATATGTCAATAAAATATCTTAAATATATAAGCAAAAATAGACAAAACTACAAGAAGACATACATCAATGATAAACCTGGAGAGAAATTTGAATAAAACTCTTCTGAATGACTGTTAGAAGAAACAGAAAAATAATCAGGATATAAAGGCTTAGAACATGATTAACAAAATGGACATATCTATCTTTTAATATAGGCAGAAATACAGTTAGATAAAAAGGACTTGTCTCAGAGTATGATTTCTGAAAATAGTTGAATCAAGTTTGAATCTAGTAACTACATATAAATAAGTGTCTCAAAATTCCTCTTATGTTAGCTAATTGAGAAATATTATGGTAATGGATATTAGAAAAGATTTTAATAAATTGAGTGGATTTCTCATTCTAAGGGAAATGATCTTACTTATATTTGATAGTTCAATTACATACATGTACACCTATAGGTAGTTGAAAATATTTCTAATAACCTTGTATATTTTTAAAAAGCACTGATATCTGTTTACACTCTCTGGTCTATGGGGTATGCGTATCACCCAGGATTATAGCTCTTCTGCTATAAACTTCAAATGTCTAATTAATACAAAAATCTAGAATGAGAACAGTTATTTGCAATTTTTGTTTTTGCAAAATAGAATATAGGAAAGATAACTGTAACTATACCTGACACACTTATCTGTGAGTATGGTGGATAGCATTTTCTTTCCTTCTTTCTTTCTTTCTTTCTTTCTTTCTTTCTTTCTTTCTTTCTTTCTTTCTTTCTTTCTTTTTTTCTTTTTGAGACAGTCTCACTTTTTCACCCAAGATGGAGTTGTGTGATGTGATCACAGCTTACTACCTGACTACCTGACACACTTATCTGTGAGTATGGTGGATAGCATTTTCTTTCTTTCTTCTTTCTTTCTTCCTTCCTTCCTTCCTTCCTTCCTTCCTTCCTTCCTTCCTTTCTTTCTTTCTTCCTTTCTTTCTTTCTTTCTTTTCCTTTCTTTCTTTCTTTCTTTCTTTCTTTCTTTCTTTCTTTCTTTCTTTCTTTCTTTCTTTCTTTCTTTCTTTCTTTCTTTTTTTTTTGAGACAGAGTCTCACTTTTTCACCCCAGATGGAGTTGGGTGATGTGATCACAGACCACCTACAGTGCTCAATCAATCCTCCCACCTCAACCTCCTAAGTAGTGGGAACTGTAGGTGCATGATACCACACCTAGCTAATTTTTGTAGAGATGGGGTTTCACCCTGTTGCCCTGGCTCAACTCTAATTCCTAGACTCAAGTGATCCGGCCACCTTGGCCTCCCAAAGTGCTGGGATTATAGGCTTGAGCCACCACACTCAGCCCAACCTTTAAAAAAAAGGCTGAATAGATATCTTTATATAATAAATAAACATGTATTTTGTGTATATATATGTTTTCAAGGTATAAATATATAGAGAGGGTGCATGTAAAGGCTGGGTCATTGTGTAGTGAAGCTCAAGGTCTCTAAGAAATGCCCCTTGCATCTTTTTTCTGGGCTAGAACCCAGGAAGGGAAAGCAGCAGATTCCCTGGGACCAGGTTCCCAGATTCTTGGCATCCTATAGAGAGAAACATGTTTGAGCAGGGTAGCATTAAACAACCTTGTTCTTACTCTACTGTTTTATGTAGTGAGCAGAGAGTAGCTTCATGAGAACAGACTTTTCCAGTCAACGCTTTCTGTTATTTTGTACAGCATTAACTGAGAAATTCTAGCACCTGAAGACCTCTGGGGAGTTGGGGGTAGGTGCAGGAGACGAAAGGGAACTTTGCATCCCTCCTTCTATGCAGAGAACCCCTGGGAAGCACAGTCCTTGTCCTGACCGAAGGCAGACCCCTGTACTAGCCAGCTTCTCATCAGCCAACCCTGGATGATTTTCCATGTCTATTTACTGAATAATCCTTATTGCTTTTCTTCATATGGGCAAAGTATGGATTACAGGGAATATTGTTCCTTTGAACACCCACCATGCGAGTCCCTTCCTGTTATGGGAGAACATGCCTCCCTGTGTGTCTTATTGGGAAACGCATACTAAATTTCTATGTTTTTACTGCATCTCTTTCATGGATGTGAGAACTGAATGGTGCCTATCAAAGGCACTCACCTTATGTTGGAAATTGATCTGAGAGCACGGAATGACAGAATCCTTTCTCTGTTCCTGGGTAGTCGTGGTCGAGGGATCGTTTTTTGGTAGCTACGGTGCCTCCATCAGGAGGCAGAATGGAGGGCTCAGTACCAAGAAGAGACTTGGCCTCACAATGGCAGCACTACAGGGGTGTGCTCTACAGAGCATTTGCTCACATGGTTTGGGGCATTGTCTGTAACTACATTGCTTCCCCAGTGGGTTGACCCATTTGAAATAACTCCCCTTCTTTTTAAAAAAACAAACTTCATTTGTATTACTGGCAACTGTAAATGACGTCAGCCAGATATCATTCAAATTCTCTGTTATCTAATGCTGCCTTTTTCTAAGGTATGCATCTTTCCCCTAAAAAATTGGACACTTTGTTGCTTACTCATTGTCTTTACCTATTTTTAAAATGTTGCTTTATGTTCTCAGTCTCTAAATACATTTTCAGTGCTTTGCAAATGGAGTCCGTGTGTTCTTGATTTACATGATGCTCAAAATAACAGTTATGGTAACTAGTAGTTTATGATCAAACAATAAGCTCTTATTGAAAAATGACGACTATACATAGAGATAACAACATGCAAAGATATTTCCTGAGATCACAAAGTTACAGTATGGCAGAACTAGAACGTTCATTAGGCATTCTGTGTTCCCAATCACTGTTTCTACCACCAGCTTCCTATTTTTATGTTAATAATGTTCTTATGTGTAAACACTCTACGTATTTGCCAGTGTTTTTTTCCTTGACAAATACAGAGAGAGCTTTCAGAACACCTTAATCTTTAAAAAATAAAATGTCTATAATTATCCTTAAAAAATATGATACTGATCATTTTATTTTGTGCTAGACAAAGTCATAGAACAATGTGCTTAAATATTACAAATAGTGTGTGTGTGTGTGTGTGTGTGTGTGTGTGTGTCTATAGATGCATACTAGCCCACTGAAAAGCTTTATTATTCCTTCTAGGAGAGAGATTGCCAACTTTTGAAACTAATTAGAACAAGTATATTGCTTCTTCATATTTTTATTAAGGCAAAGAGAGTCTAGTTAAAAATAATTCAACTTATAGTGGAAATGCTATAAATTGCTGTGAAGTGAGTTGCTGGCTATGGCTTGTCAGAGCAAATATGTTGTGCAAATCTTAGATGAAAATTAGCACTTATGCATTAAAATCAAATCATCTTGCAGCACTCTGAGAAAAAGGTTAGATTTTTAAAATAATTTCAAAGTCATGAAAAGAGCAAATATGCTCCACAAAGAGCCTAGCAACCCTCAATGACCAATTCCCTTTTTATACAGTTTGGCATCTGAATTAGAGTCCCAGAATCTGCAAATTCCTCTGGGTCTGGGTGCTGCATTTGGAGGATTTTATAACACTGCCATCACCAAGCTCTCTTTTGATATTCATTTTAAGAAGATGATTTACAGGAAACCAGGGAGCATACACCAAAGTAGATATCTATCTATCTAGGTAGATACATCTCCATATTATTGACAGGATATCTTCTGGCAGAGAGTATCGCAGTGAGTACAATCTATGGGTGTGGTTGGAGACATGTGTTCCACGTGAAGGGCAGATCAAGATTATTCCCTCTCATCTGTTGCAATGGTTCAATCCCTCAAGGAGAGGAGTGAGACAGCAAGAACTGCATTCATTTGGTTGTATAGACCAAAAGGAGGAACGTACCCCAGCCCTCTAAACTGACGCAGAACCCAGCTCATCTCTCAACTCTTACCTCTACTACCTAGAAGGAAGTTACTCTGTCAAAGCAAGGTTCGGGACAAATATCTTTTTGTTGGTAATATACAAATAGATGAAATGGACTTTGGTGGTAAGAAAAATAATACTATACAACATAAAGAGACAATTGCCTCTAGACTTAAATTAAGAGTGTGTATATTAGATAATTTAATCCAATGTATCAGATAAAAATTTGAACAAGTCTTTTGGCCTCTTTCATAAAATTCAGGGAAGCATGTCCTCTACAAAACAGAATCAAAAGGTAAATAAAAGACTGGCTAAAGATGAAAAGAAACCTTATAAATGAAAAGAAGCCAGATGAGAGGCACTTAACTGAGAAGAAAAAGAAACTGAATGGACAAAATAATTATGAGGAGATGAACCTTCAAATAAAAAAGGGGAAAAAGCTTAGCTGATAACATGGAAACTCAAAAGAGAGCGAACACAAATGTGAAAATTATAAGAGTACAGAAAAGTACCGTAACTAAATTAAGAGCATGAGAAAATGTGTACAATTCTGAGTAAAAAGAACAGAGATCAAAAGTTAGAATTGCCTGGTAAATTTTAGCAGAGAAACACTCAAGAATGAAAACAATAAAACAAGAAGAAATAATATGATTAACTATAAATATGTGGAGAACAGAATAATATTTTAAAATTTCTTAGAGCCTCTAAGAAGAATTTTATCTGAATCTAAAATTATCATTTTAATTTCTTCAATAACACCACAGTTATTAAGAAGGTATTAGCCAATAATACTATTTTCAGTGAAATTTTATTATAAATATTTCACCTAAAAAAATTCTACTTTAAAAAAATATTTAAAAATACAGTAAATGTTTATACACATCAATGTATTGATTTCTACATTAAAAAAATTTGCCAATGAAATTTGTATTTTTGTGTTCCTGGAATAAAATAAACTTGAATGATTTGGAATATAGTATTCATGCTGTAATTCAATGTATTTGAATACTTTAAGACTGTTACATCTATATGTATAAGAAATACTGACCTATACATTTTCTTTCATATAATGATGCTGTGAGACAATCTAAGAATAATTAAAACTTTAAATTCATGTGTTCCTAATTTTTCTCTGTTCTCTAACTGTAATATATTTTAATTATAGATGCAGAAATAGATGATACATATATAGGTACATAATAGATAATCCAAAATTATTATTATTATGGTTTCATGTAGTCAGTATTTACTTCTAATTTTCTACATGTTTATCCTCCCAATTTAGTTCATTGCTTCCTGCACCTTTGATATCATTATCTTCTGCCTGAAGAATAGATTTTAGAATGACCGTTAAAGATATAGTTAAAAATTGTACCTCTCCCAAAGTATTTTTTAAAACCAAATACCCACGCAACAGCTTCACAACACTGAATCTGACAGTGATTTCTTGGAGATGAAACCAAAACACAGGCAACAAAAGAAAAAAAAATGGCCTTCATGAAAATAAGACATACTGGACTTCATGAAAATTTTTAAATTATGCCCTCAAAAGTCACTACTTGCAGAGTAGAAAGGCATTCCACAGAAAGAGAGAAAATATTTGTAAATATTAGATCTGATAAGGAATTTACATCCAGAATATATAGAGAACTCTTAAAATCCAACAGCAAAAAATCTAAACAATCTACCTTAAAAAAATGACTTGAATAGACAATTCTCCAGAAAAGATATGCACATTTCCAATAGGAAATTTGAAATTATAATCAACATGTATAATTTTGAAATTATAATCAACATCACTAGTCATCAAGGAAATGCAACTCAAAATCACCATAAGATAAAACCTCACGCTCACTAGGATGACTACTATATATATGTGTGTATATATGTGTATGTGTGTATAAATATAGATACCATATATACACTAAAATTTAGCATATATATAGCAGTCATCCTAGTGAGTTTAATGTGTGTGTGTGTGTTTATATATATATATATATATATATATATATATATGTATTTGCAGGAAACCAGACAGCATAAACCAAAGTAGATATTTATCTATCTAGATATATGTGTATACATTCAGGAAATAACACATGGTAGCCAGGAGGTAGAGACAGCCGCAGGATTTGTGAGTAAAATCTACAGGCAAGGATGTGGAGATTTGTTTTTTTGGTGGTATTGGAGGGAATGCCAAACTGTATGTCTACTGTGGAAAAGCGTATGGTACTTCCTCAAAAACCATATGATCCGGCAATGCCACATCTCAGTACAGCAAAAGAATTGAAAGCAGAGTCTTGAAATGATATTTGCACAGTCGTGTTTGCAGCAGCATTATTGACAGTAGCTAAAAGGTGGAAGCAAGTGAGGTGTCCCCAGCAGATGAATGGATGAGCATAATATTGTACATACATACAATGGAATATTATTCAGCCTTAAAAATGAAGGAAATATTCTGACATATGTTACAATATGGACGAAATTTGAGGATATTATGCCAAGTGAAATAAGTTAGTCAGTGAAGGACAAATACAATGTAATTCCACTTGTATAAGGTACTTAAAGTGGACAGAATCATAGAGATAGTTAAATGATGGTTGCCAGAAGCTGAGGAAAGGAACAAATGGGGAAATATTGTTTAACGGGTACAGAGTTTCAGTTTTACAAGATGAAACGAGTTATGAAGATGGATATATATATCTATCCATCATTAATATATAACTCATTACTATATTTAGTACCACTGAACTGTACACTTAAAATGGTTAACACAGTAACTTTTACATTATGTGTGTTTTACCACAATAAAAAAATAAAATACCTTAGAAACATTTTCATGAAAGAGACACAGGACTGTTCACATAAAATTTATTTTAATGCATGTGTTTATGCAAAACTTTCTATTTTCTTTTTTATATTTATATTCCAAATTAGAATATAATGCTAATCAAGCAGAGTGGCTGTGTTTCTTGCTTCCTCTAGTTTGCAGATGGTGAACAAATGTAATAACTATTTATTAATGTTACATCTATTTATTTTCTGTCTTGTACAAAGCTTGTGGGGTTATCTTAAATATAACATTTTTATGCTTATACTTTTGCAATCCCCTTAGCATCGCCTTCCCAAATCAGAGGAAATCCAGACTTTGTAAGGTGGAGTAACTTACTGTAATACAGAACTCCACATTAAAGTCTGTGTACTTCAATATCCTGCCCTCTTTTCATTTGTCTTTACTGCCTTTCATGTGTGTGTTAGATGTTCAATAAATTCTCCTTTTTAAAATGAATTTAAGCCATGGAGTGGTGTTTCGTTGTACAATAAATATGATATAGGAAACTCTTCCTACCTTTCAATTATGATCCAGTTCATGAAAAAAAGAAATTGTTTCATTGTGCTAGAAGCTTAAAATAATGAAAATGCCACTTTCTACATTAAACGGAAACTGAAGGGAATCAAGGTGAATTGCCTGAGCTATAGAAAATAAGTGGGAAAGAAATCGAATATAATTCGCCCTTTGTGTACCTTTATTATTTAGCTTTTGAGTAAATATTTCCCCCAAATATCTTCCCATCTTAATTCATGTCTATAAAGTAGACATTTATGTCTCACCTTGTCAAGAAGGGCAAACTCTAAGATAAATGTTTCCTAAAAATGCTTCCCGCAGAAACGTAAGCTGAGTCATGCTAGAAATTAAGTTCCCTTCATAAAGATTAATTGGTAGCTAATCTTTGCATGCTGTTCTCTGAACTTGAGTGAAAGCTGTCCATAAGGCATACAGAGAATGATGGAGAAGATGACAAAAGAAGATGAATGCTATGTCACTAACCTTCAAAGATGACCTTCCTTTACTTTTCAATTCCTGATATCTTAAGACTTAATTATTTCGTCTCTCTCTGCCCTTGGTTCAAAGTTATGCTACACCAAAACTCATGTAAAATAATTATCTACAGTAATAAAAATGGCATTTTTCTTTCATGTAGATGCAAGCTAACTGGCATTATTACAATCCACATAGTTCCTTTGTCAGTTTTTCATGTTGTATTGGATGTAATTGATAGGTATTTCTAAAGGGATGTAGGTGTATCCGTTTCCATTGTGATCCAAAATTTTTGGACCTAGTGATGTTTTTAAAATAGTTTGTGCCAGCTGACCAAGGACCACTGTGCCACAAAGCAGCAAACTTTCATGAGATGTCACTGTCTCATAAGCTGGCTTTGAAAACTAGAGGTCTACTCTATATTCTTATGAATCAAAAACATTGACAGATGTAGCATGAGATTACAATCATATTTTCCTTTTGACAGTCACATTATAAAGCATGATGTATTGCAATTAATCTCAATTAGCTGATCACAATTAAATTAATAATGTTTATCATCGCTGATAAACAATCATGACTCTCTTGTCCTGAAATGTGCAATTAATTCTTATACGTTTAATACAAATTTATATATTATTACTAATTAATTTAATTTCATTGGATTTAGTTCATTGTTCCAATTTACTAAAATATTGATAATGGGATAATTATTTATCTCTTCATTTCATTTACACTAAAAACCATCGTTCCTACAATGGTCTGCAAGCCCTTCATGGTCTGCCTCATGTTAACTGCCAAAACTCTTTTATATCTTCACCCTTGACCTTACCGGTGGTTCTGGCCTCCTCATTGTTCTCTGGACATGCCAACATATCGCTGCCTTGTGACCCAGACTTTAGTTAATTTCTTGGCTTGGAATGATAACCCTTTATATGTCCATTGATCAGCTCATTCAACTTCCTCAAGCCTTTACTGAAACCTCACATTCTCAATGAGACCTATTCAATATTTCAAACTGCCTCCCAGCTGCAACACTCCAAAACTCCTTACTCTGCTGTGTATTTTTAACGAACTTATTGTGATATTATTTACATAGCACACAGTTCACACATTAAAGTGTACAAGTCAATGGTTTTTAGTGTATGTATAGATAAGTGCAGCCATGATCACAATGAATTTTAGAACATTTTCATCACTTCAGAAAGAAACCTCATCTTAAGCTGTTAACCTTCTATGCACCCTCACCTACTCAATCCTAAGCAACCACAAATCTGTTTTCTGTCTCTATAGATTTTCCTATTCTGGATATTTTCATGTAAATAGAATCATATAATAGGTGGCCTTTTGTGCCTGGCTTCTTTCAATTAGCATAATACTATCAAGGTTCATATATGTATTGGTACTTTATTTCTTTTTATAACTATATAATATTCAGTCTCATGGATATAACATTTTGTTTATCCAATCATATTTTGATTGACATTTGTGATGTGTTCACCCTTAGGCTATTTTGAGTACTGCTGCTAAAATTACTTGTGTACAATTTGTGTTTGAACACCTGTTTCCAATAATCTGGGTACGTACCTAGGAATGAATTTCTAGGTCATATGACAATTCTATGTTTAATATATTTAGAATCCATCAAACTATTTTCCAAAGTGGACAATTCTAGCCACTGAGTACCTAACCGTGGATTTGATTTGTAGTTGCATGATGAGTAATGCTATTGAGCATCCTTTCATGGGATTATTGAACGTTCGTGTATTTTCTTGGGAAATGTATTTATTTATATCCTTTATTAGTTTTAAGTTAGGATATTTGTCTTTTTGTTACTGTGTTAAAACAATCTTTCTATATTCAAGATACATACAGATATAGATATAGGTGTGTGTTTTTCAAATACTTTTTCACAATTTTTGAGTTGCCTTTTGACTTGCTTGATGTGTCCTTTGAAGCACAAATGTCTTTCCTTGTTAAGAAATTTTAAATATCTAGTTTTTATTTCGTCGCTCATGTCTTTGGTGCTATAGCTATATCTTTGCTAGATCCAAAGTCGTGACAATTTTCCCATATGCTTTCTTCTAGCGCATGCATGTGCATCTTTAATTCATTTGAGTTAATATTTTTGTATGCATTGGGGTAAGAGTTCGAATTTATTATTTCGCAAGTGGTGATCCACATGTACGTTGTTGACCCAGCAATGTTTGTTCAAAGACTCTTTTCCTCATTGAATTGCACATGGTATCACTGTAAGAATCTACTGACTATAGACAAATAGTTTTATATATGGGCTCTCAATTCTCTTCCATCAATCTATATATTTTTCCTTCATCAGTATCATTTTGTCTTGATTACTGATACTCTGCAGTAAGGTTTGAAGTACAGAGATGTGAATTATCCTACTATGTTTTTCTTTTTCAAGATGGTGATTTTGAGTCCCTTACAATTCCATGTGTATTTTAGAATCAGCTTGTCAGCTTTCAGATAGAAGTCTGTTGGGATTCTTGCAGGGATTTCATCAAATCTGTAGTTCAAATTGTAAAGTGCTGCCATCTTAACAACATAAATCTTCCAATTCATGGCTGTAAGATTTTTGCTGTTTATTTAGATCTTCTTTAAACAATAATTTCTAATTTTCAGAGTAAAAATATTGTATTGTCTTTTCCAAATTGATTATTAATTATTTTATTTTTTGATGCTACTATAAATTGAAGTGTTTTCTTAATTTCATTTTGGGGTGTTCATTGTACATGTGTATAATTGAGTTTTGTATATTTATCTTATATGCTGTAATATTACTGAAATAATTTACTAGTTCTATCAGTTATTCAGTGAAATCCTTAAACTTTTCTATATACAAGAATATGTTATTTACAAATAAAGTTTTATTTCTTCCTGTTCAATTCCAGCAAATCTTATTCCTTTACTTGCCCATTTGCCCGGCATAACATCTTTAGCACAATGTTGGCTAGAAGAAGTAAAAGTATATATATATCCCATTCTTGTCTCTGACCATATGGGGAAAGTATCCTTTCTTTCATTATTAAGTTGAATGTTTGTGGTTGGCTTTTCACAGGTGTCGTGTATCTGGTGTACGAAGTTTCCTTCTATTCCTGGTTTATTGAATTTTTTTAAATTTTTAATTATTAAAGCATTTGGATTTTGTTAAATACCTTTTCTGTATCTATTGAGATGATCATTATTACATTTATGGATTTGGGGCTATTAAAGCAACCTCGGATTACTGGCATAAATCTCACTTTGTCATAGTGTGTAATTCTTTTATATGTTGCTAGATTTGATTTGCTAAGATTTTAAAGATTTTGATTTGCATTTACACTCATGACATGAGATATGGTAGTAATATTTTTCTATGATATTTGGACTAATTTTTGTATCAAGCCAATACTGGCCCCACAGAATAAATTGGTAAGTGATATATTTCTCTCTCTTTTTTTAAAGTTAGTCAGGAATTAATATTAATTATTCAATGTTAACTTATTTTATCAATATTATAAATTACTAATTTCTCTAATTTTTATTTTCTTCCTTCTGCTTGCTTTAGGTTACTTTGCTATTTTTTCCAGTGTCTTAATGTGGAAGGTCATCTTATCTCAGTGTTTCATTTGTATTTTCATTTTCTTAAGAGTGTCTTAGTAGCATCAGATGACCTCCTGAGGTTGGTAGTACTCCATGTTTATTGCCATACAACAATGACAGGTAATATGTCCTGAAGACAATAGAAACTTAACCTTCAAAATCCTCCTAGATTCCACGTTATATGATATGTCTCTTCCTTTGACTGCTCCTAATTTCTATCTATTCTCTATTATAAACCATGAGTCCAGTAGCATTCAGTGAGTTCTATAAGTCTTTCTAGTAAATTCTTGAAACTGAGTGTGTTCTGGGGAAACCCCTGAACTGTCAGTTGGTGTCAGAAGTGAGAGTAGTCTTATATGGCCTCTTCGAACTTTGCAGCTAGACCTAAACTCTGCACAATTTGGGCCAGAAGTCTCATGCAGACTTTGCAGGTTAAAGTATCTTGCAGTTTGTCTAACCCTCAATAAATTTGCTTTTATCAAATATTGTATTTATTACCCCAAAATTACCATCATGTTTTTTTTTTCTCCAAATAACTAATATTGGGAGAAATAGCCAGCTCAATCTGGAATTGAACAGAAACAAGTGATCCATATGCCCTTTCAGTGGCAATTTCATTCAGTCTCCTTCCACCAAATCTTAGTAACCTTAACCATTGCCATGAGCCACTGTAGGCCTATTGAGTGCAAACAAACAAGTATCTTTTAAAAACACTTCATACTCCCATTTGATAAATTCCCCAGCAGACAAATGCCTATGTTAACTCTATGCAAATGGCTCACATTTGGGAAGTTTGGAGATATTATTAAGGCAGCGTGAGAAAATCATCCCAGTGATGCCAGCACGTTCTCCTTCCCACGATCTGCTTAGTATTCAGGCCATGGGTGAGAGATTAGTATCTCACAATACAACAATTTTTGGAGAGCACTGAAACTTAGATTCGGCATTTAGTATAGGCACACATCACTGAATGATGGGGATATGTTCTAAGGGATGCAGCCACAGGAATTTTCATCATTTTGCAAACAACGGAGAGAATATTACAAGCACCTAGATTGTATAGCCCACCACATATCTAGGTTATGTGGTATGCCCTATTGCTGCTAGGCTACAAACCTGTGGATTACATTACTCTACTGAATACAGTAGGCAATTAGAACGCAATGGTAAAACTTTGTGTATCTAAGCATATTTAAACATAGAAAAGAATGTAAAAATATGTATTATAATCTCATGGGACCACTTTTGTATATGTAGTCCTTCTTTGACTGAAATGTTATTATGCACAACATGACTGTATGATAAAAATAAAATAATAAATAGTAAAAATGCACACATGTGTCAAACATATTATCAATTTAATATCATAAAAATAAAAATATTCAGTAGAATAATAATGATCATAAAATGGTGACAACTTATATTTTAGTACAGTTTTAAATGCCTACTTTAATTATAACATTTCTTTGTGTATTTTAAACATGTATATAATAAATGTTTTTCAGGTTCAACAATATATATCATAAACCTACTGGCTCTTATAAATCTATAATTAGTTGAAATCAATTAGTAAATTCATGTATATATATATATACACACACATTTATATCAGTGAGAGTGTGTGCATGTGTGTGTAAATGTAATTGTATGCATTCTAATATTTCCCTTATTTACAAGATTTCTAAGATTCATTTATTATCTTTAGTTGATGTGTATATAAAGCATTTACCAAATGAAACTCTAATAGTGAAAAATATCAAGATGTTATTAAATTCATCTTGTGCATGTGGTTTTGTTTCCTATAAATTTATGTTTTTGGCAAAACTTGCAGAAATGCCCATGCACAAAATAATTTTCTCAATAAAAAATAAAAATATTTTCTTAGTCATTAATTCTTAATAAATTTAGCATAATGTTGCCTCAGACTTCTGAAATTTTTGGATGTTGTGTACATTTTTCTAACTAGAACAACTTATAAAATATTGGCATTAATTAATGTCACTTGGCAATTATTGATTTCAAAGAAATTAAATATTCATATTCTGAATCACAAGGGTTCTTTGGCTTCTAATTTAATCAAACTCTTTATATCATCTTCTACACTTTACTTAACAAACCTTTCTTTGTGTGAGAAAGATTGAGCAGGTTATTGTGTTTTTTTAAGACACAAACTTTTGCTCAATCTGGAGATAGCCAATGCTCCCTATAAGGGACAATGAGAAAAATGAATGAGCAAGAGATGTGACAGATGTGGAAAAAAAAATACATTTATAAAACAAATAGGGCCATAGATGACGATAATGCATTTCAAATCTTGAGATATTGACTCAGTTTATAACCTCACTCTAAGAGAGAGCAAATCAATTGTGAATTTTTTACAAATGGAAACAGGTTACTTTAATTAAAATGAATACAGTGTTTTATTTTATTTGTTTATTTTTAATTAATTAATTAATTTTATTTTGTGACAGAGTCTCGCTCTGTGGCCCAGGCTGGAGTGCGGTGGCTCCATCTGGGCTCATTGCAACCTCAGCCTCCTGGTTTCAAGCACTTCTCCTGCCTCAGCCTCCCAAATAGCTTTTCCTGCCTCACGTGGACAATGTCCTGTTAATGTTTTGCATTTTTAGTCGAGACGGAGTTAACATCGTGTTAGCCAGGATGGTCTCAATTTCCTGACCTCATGATCCACCCACCTTGGCCTCCCAGAGTGCTGGGATTACAGGCGTGAGCTACTGCACCTGGCTCAAATACAGTGTTTTAAACAAGGCAGATCATCTTAAAATAAAACAGTGTAATAAATGAATAAAACCAATGTAAAAATCATAAATAACTTTTTGTCATGTAATTTAATATTTTTGTTTATTTAAAATCACCCAAATCAAAATAATTATATCTTAATTAACAAATAATCATCAGAAGTTAACTAATTTTAACCAATCAGTTTAAAGCCAGTCCGTTAAACAGATTTTTAAAACTAGGTTTTAAAATTCTTAATGATATTTTAAATCATATACACTTATATGTAAAATAGACATAGGATATATATTCACGTTCACAATATTATATTGTAATTTTTCTTATGGATGTGTTTTTTCAATAGAATTAATAAGTACTTTTAAAATTTCCAGTATAAATGATATATGTGTTTGGTTTTTCTTTTACAAAACGTATTGATAGGTAATAATTTAAAAATCTTTTGAAGACATTACAGGAACATGAAAATTCAATGAAATGTTCACTAATTTGTAATGCTTTATGTAATGAGGACACATTTAACTGAAAATTACTTTTATATAATATTCAAAATGAGACTAAAAACATATTAACTAGTGAAGTAAGTCTTCAAATTGATAATCTGAACTATGTAAGAGAAGAAACTTTAGGCACTAAAATATTTGAAATGCTACAAAACAGTTGTATAAACTATCATTTAACCATTTCTCTTTGTAGAGTGTTATGCAGTCATCAATATAGATGACATCTCAAGTCTTTCTATAGTTCTGACCATATTTACCTCCTAATTTTAATTATTAATATGTAGGAACAGGGCATACAACTAGATTCCGCTCCTCCTATTTAATGAGAAAAATATGTCCTTTATTTGAGACAGCATTACAGAAAGAGCACCTTGTATGAATTCAATGCCAAGAGACAAGATATTCTTGATTCTGAAGTTTTGTAGTTTCATACAGCAATGTAATAAAAAGAAAAGCAGGACGTAGGTGTGGAGTCTATTTTAATCAGCAGTTGTCTGTAGATTTTGATGATAAAATTTAAAAGGCTACTGTATTTAGTTAGTTCCAAAACACTAGGTGTGGGAACATATTTGGTTAACAGAACACCCCTACCAAATGCTGACAAAACAAAAGTTAGATAGCACCTTCCTTCTCTGCAGATGACCTGAGATGGGTTAATTTGAAAGAATGTTTCTGAACCTGAGGTGATCCCTGAGAACGGCATAGTTCACTGCTGTCTCCTACATTCGGTTTCTCGGTTTTGTTCTTTTAATATCTTGGGGAGGGAAGCCAGTCCTTTAAACTGATCTTCAGCATGATGGCTAATCCAATGAGTGTGGACAGGTGGCGCCGTGTCTGACTTTGTCCCAGCAGCCATTTGGGCTTTCTCCGGGTCTTCCCTGCACTAGGGATAGCACCACGACTGGAAACATGTCTTTGTGACACTCCCTATGGCAGGAACTCCCAATGCGTTTTTCTTGAAACTGATGAGTAAAATTAAACCAACTGTGTGCTGTTTGTTTCTGTTTTCTCCTTCTGCAGCACTTCTTGATCATCTAATATTTTAAAAACACTGTGAATCACCAAAAGCAGCATATGGGGAATATAGATTTGTAGCAGAGGTATTAACAGCCCACCCCCTATCCCTTACCTGTATCTGCTGGGAAGAAAACCATTTTCAACACTCTACAAGGTCTCATGTCCAGTATTGGCACCTGTTTCTAGCTGAGGACTTTCTCCAGCAGCACGGGAGCTTGTTACTGGACGTGGGGTGGGAAGAAGAGGTGAGAGTATCTAAGGAGGGTCTCCCTGGATTCAGTGCTGCAATTCTGAGGTGTGTTCCACGTAGCATCCCGTAGAATTAAGCTCACGTATCTGACACAGGAACATGCATCTTAACACATGCCGTATTGGCTTTTCTACCTTTCCTGTTTTATTCTTTTCTCTCTTTGTCTCACTTTCACTATGTCCTCACTCCTGCTTTAAGAACACCCAAACAGGCCGGGCGCGGTGGCTCACGCCTGTAATCCCAGCACTTTGGGAGGCCGAGGCGGGTGGATCACGAGGTCAAGAGATCGAGACCATTCTGGTCAACATGGTGAAACCCTGTCTCTACTAGAAATACAAAAATTAGCTGGGCGTGGTGGTGCGCACCTGTGGTCCCAGCTGCTCGGGAGGCTGAGGCAGGAGAATTGCTTGAACCCGGGAGGCGAGGTTGCGGTGACCCGAGATCTCACCATTGCACTCCAGCCTGGGTAACAAGAGCGAAACGCTGTCAAAACAAAAACAAAACAAAACAAAAAAACCCAAACAAACACATTCATTTCTTTTTACAACTCCCAGAACACAATTGACAGTTGACGTCGTAATCTATGATAATCAGCTTGGATGCTACACTAACAGTAAGATGGTGAACTCACAATGTCAATTAAGTTAAAATGAAATAAAAAAAATCGATTCACGTCCAAATATTTTAAAAAAACCTAACCAGGCCATGTCACAATATCATCTTTTGAGTTTACATGGTTTCTTAAATGCCTACAATTATTTTAAAGAAGGTCTTGAGTCTAGGAAAAATGGAGACATGTAGAATAAATTATTAACCAATTTCTCCTTGAAATCCATTAGATACTTGATGATTTTTCACATACATCTGGATTGAAAAACTATTTATGAATTATTTTATAAGCATATCCTTATGTAATATTTTATTTTTAACAGTGAATTAAAGGTTTAAAGATTATTCTATACAGAGAATAAAAAGTAATCATTTCACAAGGAGCACATTTATATGTTGACATGACATGTAGATTTTTAAATAGATCCCATATATTTTTG
The DNA here is from genome assembly GCA_963573385.1 of Cacajao melanocephalus. Taxonomy (NCBI): domain Eukaryota; kingdom Metazoa; phylum Chordata; class Mammalia; order Primates; family Pitheciidae; genus Cacajao; species Cacajao melanocephalus. The sequence goes on from CAUYLG010055689.1 coordinate 66,080, forward strand.
AGTCAATTTCAATACATTTTTATCTGTCTGTCTACAGTTTTACACCTGTCAAAATGTACTTGAACTATAAACAAGTACCTTGAACAATTCTGAAATTTATTATTCCTCTGAAACTGATTGAAAGAATTACAGTATAGTGAAACTCTGATTGTCATAATTTGGGAGAGAAATTACTCCTTGGAGATAAACCCCTGCCAAGATAGTTTATAATGACATTGAGACTTTTTGATTTACAAAATTTGTTACATAAAAAATCTAAGAAGGATTATAGTAATACACAGACTTTACTTAAAATTGTTCTAAAATTAAATGTCTAAATAAATTAGAAGGGTACGTTGTACACCTAATTGTATATTTGTATATTTTATTTGTATTTTATTCCTAGGTGTTTTTTTGCTTTGGTTTTTAAAACGTCCTTACTTTTATAATAACATATTATATACTAAACAAAGAAAATCAGAAAATAAAAAAATGAAGAAGAAAAACATTAGATATTTTCAACCAAATAAAAATTGCACAGTCTGTAAACCCATGAACTATGTATAATTTTACAGCATATCCAATGTTTATGCTTCGCAGAGTGAGGCAGAAACTGCAAAAACATTTAACGTTTCACCATGTATTAGTATTATAGAAAATGTTAAATCTAACAGTTAAGATAAAAACAGTAAAAAATATTATTTAAGGAGATCTAGATAACTGAATCTATATCTGTAATGTTTGAGAAGCATTAGAATAATGCTTGTATTTCTGGATTAGCACTGATATCTATTGAGACTGAAAACATAATAGAAGTGAAGGAAAAATCATTTAAATTGTGGATATTTGAGTTTTATACATAGGAGTTTGAGAAATATATTTTCTTACTATCAAAGCAGTTGAACAACAGTTTCAAAAGTCCCTAATTGTGGCTATGTGGAGAAGACATAGACAGAGAATAGCAAAGCAGAAATAGCAAAAAAGAACAAATAAGTTTTTCCTGTATGTAAAAGCCAATTAGAGTAGGAAAATATGAAATTTGTGTTTTGTCAAAAATTTTCTCTTTCTTATAATATACTTGATTTTATTACTGGAAATACTGAAGCATTGCTATGCTCACAAAAAAAGTAAAATATAAAGTCAAAACTATGGGAATGTAGGGAGCACACAAAATATACCTAAACACTGAAACTGATTTTGCCCTAGAGACATGTACCAAAATGAATGAGCATGGATTTCCTTCTGCCATACTTTACATAGGACAGTAAAGAAATATATAGCTTTTCCCAAGGTAGGGCATCACACAGGAGTTCCTCCCATAAAGCCGGGATGAAAATTTACATCCTCAGTATAAAGAAGAATCAGAGGTAAATTAGTCCCATTCCACATTCCCTGTAAACAGCAAATAAAAATGATTTGAGATTGGACAGATTAAAAGAAAACCAATCATTAATGATTTATGGCAATTAATTAGAAATTGTTTAAATGTGCAGTCCAAATATATGTCACTTGGGAAGTCCAAAACACCTTTAGGCCAATAATTAACATAATGTGATCGCAGAATGGTGATTCCTTTAGTAGACTCACAAAGAAATTCAAATTCTCTTTGGCAAATTTTCTTCATACTAATCCTCAAAAGTGCACAAAAATAATTTTCTAAGAAAAATTAATATTTTTCATTCAAAAGCATCTAAGTACACAAGGAAATAATACTCCACCATTTGAAAGGAAAACAGCAAAAGAGTATAAACAGCTCTATAAAGATTCCAGTTACTGGAAATATCACTGTCAGAATATAAAGCATGTTTGCTTTAAAAAATAAAAAAACCACCACATGAACATATTTTTAGGAGACTAAAAAATTGGTGTAGCAAATTTGAAAAGTAATTTGTACAAAAATATAGTATTTTAAATTAAAAACTCAATAATGAACTCAGCAGATTAGACATGGCCATGGTGACAGTGAATAAATATTTCGGAATGCATACAGATCATTTGAAAAAATGTGGACAGAATCATTAAGAGGCATGGAAAATACAGTGAGAAAGTGTAGCATGTGTTTAGTGAGTGTTCTCATAGAGGAAGGGAACTGGGAAGAGACAATATGTGATGGCATTTTGGCTGAAAGTTCTCCAGACTTTTGTAAGCCACCAATCCACATATTCAATAATTCAATGCATGCTAAGCAAGCTACATGGAGATAAACCTTCACCTAAGTATCTCCTAGATAAGTGGTAAACAATCAGAAAGGGACAGATATTTTAATGAGCACTAGGAAAATCAAATCACTTTTAATCATATTGAAATCTGAAAGAACAGACAGTAAAATAAACAATATTATTTGCTAAGAATAATGATGCCATTCTGAAATTCTCAACTAAGAAAAACTATTCATCAACCTATGGCTAAATAAAATACTCAGAGACAAGAAACAAAATGCTACCAGCAGAACTCCACTAAAGAAACTAGAAAGAAACTGAAAAGATGCTTCAGAAAGGTGGACGTTCTGAAATGAAAGAAGGAACAAAGAGCAAAACAGATTGTAAATATACAGATAGATCTAAATAAAAAATTAGATGTTGAAACAAAAAGATATTTAAAATTAGATAAGCACTGCAATATGTATGTTGAGAAGTAAATTATTATGGCTCAGGTATTCAAAGATCCCTTAATTGCCTGACCAGAGCAAAATGGTAAGTATAAGTTGGGAACTTTAATAAATTCAGTCGGCACTATGCATTTCTCTGTTGTATCTATGAAAACAATAAAAATAAAAGTCATAATTTAAAAACAAGACAGAAACTGATAGAAAATGAGACATTATATATATATTTATATGTATATATTTTAATTTGAATATATTTTATTTGTATACATTTCATTTGTATATAATATATACATATACATATATATTTAATTTGTATAAATTTTTATAATTTGTATATATTTAATATGTCTATATTTTAATTTGTTATGTATATATATTACATATATATATACATAACAAATTAAAAAACCCTGAATTAAGTATAAATGATCAAAGATGAACTTAAATGTAAGTAGACAAAGTTTTTGTTAAAATACAAAGATCGGCAGAATAAGCTTTTTCAAAAAATTCCATCTCTATGATAGTTACAAGAGACACAACTAATACATAAATTTATAGACAATTTGAACTTCAGACAATATACAAACTGTTTCTATGTTATATACATACATTTTACATGAATGTAATTTTTAAGTTGCTATATAGAGAAAATAGAATGTAAGTTTAGAAACATTTATTAAAATAAGTGAGTCCAATCAGTGTGATAAAAGTTTTAGGTTAATTAAGTGTATTAGCCTGTTAAAAATACAGATACATATATATATATAGATAGATAGATAGATAGATAGATAGATATATACACACACACACACACAAACATATAGTCAAATTATATAAAGCAAAAATATCAGAAAGGTAAGTAGAAATGGATAAGCCCCCAAATCCTTGTAGATATTTCAGACACATCTTTCAGTAATAGATAAAAGAAAACATTAAAAGGTGAGTTTTAAAAGAAGCTAGTGGATTTAAAAAGGCAAATGTTATATATAGAACATGAATATTATAATTCATATTATTTTCATGTTCATACAGAATACTTACAAAAACTAATATTTCCTGGACTGTACCACAAATTCAAACAATTTTCATGGAAATAACATTATACAGAATGTATTTCCTGAACAAACAGCAATTAAGGTATCTATCAATACAAAAATAAAGCAGCTGAGCATGGTGACTCACACCTGTAATCCCAGCACTTTGGGAGGCCGAGGCAGGCAGATAAGGAGGTCAGGGGATCAAGGCCATCATGGCTAACACAGTGAAACCTGTCTCTACTAAAAATACAAAAAATTAGCTGGGTGTTGTGGCATGTGCCTATAGTCCCAGCTACTCGGGAGGTTGAGGCAGGAGAATTGCTTGAACCCGAGAGGCAGAGATTACAGTGAGCTGAGGTCACACCACTGCACTCCAGTCTGGGGAAAAAAAAAAAAAAAAGAAGAAAGAAAGCTAGAAACATCACATCAGTCTAATAATATGAGCAATAATATGGGTTAGAAGCCATTTTAATGAATAGTGCAATAGTTTAAAGGTGAATATTTAATGCATACAAGTGAATCAAACACTTGTGTAATGCCACTAAGATGCATGTGTGATGCGTAATGCCTCCTTTTATAAGCAGTAAATGTGCAACATCACTTGGGCTGTTCCACAACTAGAGTGAATGTGAGAGAGAGAGAGAAAGAGAAAGAATGAATACCAGTAAAACAAAGGAAATAGGCCGGGCGCAGTGGCTCATGTCTGTAATACCAGCACTTTGGGAGGCCAAGGCAGGCAGATCACTTGAAGTCACAAGTTCTAGACTAGCCTGGTTCAACATGGTGAAACTCTGCCTCTACTAAAAATACAAAATTTAGCCAGGCGTGGTGGCCCGGACCTGTAATCCCAGCTACTCAGGAGGCTGAGGCAAGAGAATCACTTGAATCCAGGAGGCAGAGGTTGCTCTGAGCCAAGATCACACCACTGCACTCCAGCCTGGGAGACAGAGTGAAACTCTGTCTCAAATAATAATAATAATAATAATAATTAAATAATACGTAAAAAAGCAGTAATTAGAAAAAATGACCGTATGTTTAAAAATTCAAAAGCTCACTTTTTCAGAAGAATATTAAATCTAACAAATATCTAGGTGCACTGATGGAGAGAAAAACATAAATAACCAATTATTTGGAATGCAAAATGCAAAGGAGACAAGCTTTAGCTGTAGATTTTAAATAAGCAATGACTTTGAGTTCAATCATATGGGGTATATTGAAAAGAATCTCTCATAAAATAAAACAATCTCTTATAATGCTATGCACAAAATGTTAAGCACTATTAAAGTCTTCCACTTCTATTAGTTACAGAGTTACTGGTCTTTGACTAACTCTCTTGAAAAAAAACAAAAAAAAAACTTAAAAACCTGAATAAAATAGCCTACTGTGGACATTGGCAATGTAATCAAGCAGATAAGACATGGGGTACTACATTGTCTTTGTCAGAACAGGAAGCCTTCACACACTAGTCCCACCCTCACTCTCACCTTTTAATCTTAGATCTACTATTGAACATATTTGATACTACTATCAATCCTTTCATCAAAATTTCTCTATCCATATTTTGCTTGATGCCCTTGGGTAAAGTGTTCAAGAAAGTGTGAGTAGCGAATTCCACAAACTCTTAACCTTGATGCTCAAAAGGGCAGGTTGGCTACAGGTTGGATTTAAGCCTAATCTGACATGCAAAGGGTTGAATTTATTAGCCATCAGCACCTCTGGAAAAACGTGGGGATGCAGGATTAATTTCAGCACTGTTCTAAATACTAGAGAGTTATTATGCAATTCTTCAATAAACCCCTGTGTCTACAAATGGTTCAGATTTGACTCAACATCAATGATTAAATATCTATCAAATCAGGGCATAGCTATTTAGTGGAGACTTGCTGGCTATTCTGTGAGAGTAGGTATTGTTATTGTAATCTCATCCTCTTATAAAAGTGTATCATATTACTCATAACCGGCCCTTCATATTCTATTCCTATTTTGGTATTTTAGAATAAGATATCTTTGAAACACTTGAATTCATAGATAGAATCTGAATGGTTTTTAAAATGTCAATGAAATGCCGTTTCTTCATGCTTGAACAACTAAAAATTGACTAAAGTGCTTCTCTTAAAACTTTCTGGAACATATTTTATCTAAATCCTAAGAACAATCACGATAGTTTTTAACTACAAATGTAAGAATATTCTAAATGTCAGGGTGGAAAAATTTTAAGGATAATTTTATAGTTGTTTTTTCATCATAGTGACATTGCGCTAAAGTTTTTAAAAATTAAATATTACTGTAGAGATTTTGAGTCAAGATTTTGAGGAGTTGTTCTAAAGTACAAAATTTAGTTTCATATGCAATGATATTATATATTTGCATATAAAATTAATATATGTGTAATGTTTCTAATAGTTGAGAACTTACTATATCAAAGATACTCGATCATATAAAATACCAATTACTTTTAGGCACACATGTTTAAAATAATTACAAAGATAGCTGTGGTTGATTCTACTCTTACCCTTGACATTTATATGGACATAATATTATGATCTGCAGAGTATATAGGTAAACTTATCCCTCATGATCAGAAGAGGAAGGCAAGGTAGTTCATATCTCAAAGGAAAAAAAAATCTATATATGGTTTTGAAAGCCTAAATCATTAACAAATGAAATAATAATTAGAATAAAAATACACAAATATTCACTCTTCTTAGCAGTAAATACACAGTGACAACACATTTAAAAGCATGTGGCTATGTGCATGTTTACATTCCAAGATGCAGGGTACTCTATTCCTCTCCTCTGCTCTTTCTAGACAGCACAATTCCTGGTGAATCTAAGTGCAGTCATAGGGTGGATTAGGATCATTTGTCATTTCTGTGCAACTGTTCTCTTTCACTCTGGAGTAATTAAAGCAAAAATATATTTTAGAAAGACGATTTCCAATTGCAGTGCAAACCAGCATGTTTTTACTCGTCCCTGTAACAGATTTTCTAATGTTGGAAAAATAAAGTAGGCTTTAGTATGATTTTTGATTATAAGTTTTCAAAGTGAGGCACAAAATCGTGGCACCAACACATTTGAAGTCTGCTACATTTTGAACACACTTACTAAAGAAAATGTATTCTTATCATTTTTCTCTTGCAGGAAAGGAAATATCATGTACAGTTGACCCTTAAGCAACACAGAGATTAGGGGTCCAGCCCTCCCACTCAGTAGAAAATCTGCTATAACTTTGACTCCCACAAAACTTAATTACTAATAGCCTACTCTAAGCCTTACAAATAACATAGGCAGTCAATTAGCACATATTTAATATGCTATATGTATCCTATACTGTATTCTTACAAACAAATAAGTCAGGGAAAAGAAATAGTAAGAAAATCATAAGGAAAATATATTTACTAGCTATTAAATGGAAGTAGATCATCATAAAAGTCTTCAGCCTCATCCGCTTCATGAGCAGGGTGAGGAGAAGGAGGTAGAATTGTTGGTCTTGCTAAGTGGACAGGCAAAGTTCAGACCTCTGTTGTGCCAGAGTTAACTGCATAACCATTGAACAGCAATTGATTTTTAGAAATGAATCTTACTAAAATACACTTAGAAGTATGCCAAGAAAAGAATGAATAAGCATCTTTGGTTCATCCATGGTGTCAGTAGAAAACAGACCCTATTACAGGTTTTGGTCATGCAGTAAATTTACGCAATACTATGTAGTTAATACAGTTAATAATAAAGTGCATTTTTACATGAATCAAAGAAAAGATGCCTGTAATATATATTAAAGGTATATTGAAATTTACATAAACAGTTTTCTGGTTAAAAACTAGAGTATAGAATTTAAATGAATTATATGAAGATAATGAGAAAATAAAAATTACTTTTAATTTCAGATTTCATTATACACATACAATCAATGTTAATGCATTTGTGTTTCTCTGTTTTATTGTTTACTTTTATTTTCCACATGAATGTGAACTTCTTAAAAAAAGAAATCTTACTTTTACTTAATTCAGAATTTATACCTGCAACATTTTACTTAAAAATATTGCAGTGCTATTTTGAAGTAAATAATAGAGATCTTTATTTTAAGTTTAATCATAGTGTATAGAATGTTAACTTCCATGTATTCTACTTTATGATTATTGTATCATAAACTCAAACAAGCCACTATTGCTAGACACTCAAAATTATGTGATTTTGTATTTTATAAATGACATAATAAAAGCCTTGCACATAAATATTTGCAATTATTCACTTATTTGTGTTAGATATATTTCTGTAAGTAGACTGTCTGAACAAACATAGTAATATTTTTCTTTCATAATATTATTAGAAAATGAGATACTATCTCACGCTGGTTAGAATGACGATCATTAAAAAGTCAGGAAACAACAGATGATGGAGAGAATGTGGAGAAATAGGAATGCTTTTACACTGTTGGTGGGAGTGTAAATTTTACACTGTTAGTGGGATATCTGCACTCTTCTGCCCATTGTGACATTATTCAAGATAGACAATAACATACATTTCAATGAGAGATGAATAAACTCATTAAATGTGGCATATACATACAATGGAATAAGCATCACCATAACAAGGAAGGAAATCTTGCCATTTGCAAAAATATGGATGAAACTGGAGGATGTTATGCTAATGAAAAAGCCAGACATAGAAGAACAAATACTTCATGATTCTACTTAGATGAGATTTCCAAGGTAGTCAAACTCATAGAAACAAGGAGTAGGACGGTGGTGGACCAGGACTAGGGGAGGAGAGAATGAAGAGTTGCTATTCAAAGGGTATAAAGTTTCAGGTATAAAAGATCAATACATTTGGGAGCTCTGCTGTGCAACTTGTGCCTGTAGTGAACCATACTGTATTGTGCACCAGAAAAAGTGTTTAAAAATACAGATCACATAAAATAGTGAATGGATCTCCAAATTATCTTTTTCTAAGGATATGGATCTCCACTGCTTTAAGAGAAGACTTTTGAGTTTGTGTCCTGTCATAGGATTAAATGTGTGGTTCAAATCTCTGAACATGCTAATTTAACTCTCAGTTGGAGGAGGAAGAAACTGCCCACCTTCATCCTCAAGATTCATTAATATAGGAGAGGAAAACGAATCCCACAGACAGTATTAGAAAGTTGGATGCCTTCTTGAAATGAAATTATGTTGAAAATAATTTTCGGCCTTGGTAGTGGCAGACTGCTTCAGCAGTGGTGGTCGCCATTCCTGCCCCCCACTCAGCTGGATCTTCCTGGGTCCAGCTGTGCTTACTGTGAAACTCTCAATCCAATACAAACTATAATCAGAGATTACAACAAACAACTCTATGCACATAAACCAGTAAACCTGGAAGAAATGGATAAATTCCTGGACACTTTCACCCTCCCAAGCCTAAACCAGGAAGGTGAAACCTTGAATAGACCAATAACAAGGGCCGAAGTTGAGGCAGCAATTAATAGCCTACCAACCAAAAAATGTCGAGGTCCAGACAGATTAATAGCTGAATTCTACCAGATGCACAAAGAGGAGCTGGTACCAGTCCTTCTGAAACTATTCCAAACAATACAAAAAGAGGGAATCCTTCCCAAATCATTTTATGAGACCAACATCATCTTGATACAAAAACTGAGGAAAGACTCAACAAAAAAAGAAACCTTCAGGCCAATATCCATGATGCACATAGATGCAAAAATCTTCAATAAGATACTGACAAACTGATTGCAATAGCACATCAATAAGCTTATCCATCACAATCAAGTAGGCTTCATTCCAGGGATTCAAGGCCAATACAACATACACAAGTGTATAAATGTAATCCACCACATAAACAGAACAAAAGACAAAAACCACGATTATCTCAATAAATGCAGAGAAGGCCTTCGACAAAATTCAACAGCGCTTCATGCTAAAAACTCTCAATAAACTAGGTATTGAAGGAACATATCTCAAAACAATAAAAGCTATTTATGACAAACCTACAGCCAATATCATACTGAACGGGCAAAAGCTGGAAGAATTCCCTTTGAAATCTGACACTAGACAAGGATGCCCTCTCTCACCACTCCTATTCAATACAGTATTGGAAGTCCTAGCCAGAGCAATTAGTCAAGAAAAAAAATAAAGGGTATTCAATTAGGAAAAGAGGAAGTCAAATTGTCTCTATTTGCAGATGACATTATTGTATATTTAGAAGACCCTATCATCTCAGCCCAAAATCTCCTTAAACTGATGAACAACTTCAGCAAAGTCTCAGGATACAAAATCAATGTGTAGAAATCACAAACATTTCTATACACCAATAACAGACTAACAGCCAAATCATGAGCAAACTCTCATTCACAATTGCTACAAAGAGAATAAAATACTTAGGAATACAACTAACAAAGGATGTAAATGACCTCTTCAAGGAGAACTATAAACCACTGCTCAAGGAAATAAGAGAAGACACAAACAGAAGGAAAAACATTCCATGCTCATGGTTAGGAAGAATCAATATCTTGAAAATGGCCATACTGCCCAAAGTAATTTATAGATTCAATGCTATCCCCATCAAGCTACTGATGACCTTCTTCACAGAACTGGAAAAAACCACCTTAAACTTCACATGCAACCAAAAGAGAGCCTGCATAGCCAAGACAATCCTAAGCAAAAAGAACAAAACTGGAGGCATCAGGCTACCTGATTTCAAACTATACTACAAGGCTACAGTAATCAAAATAGCATGGTACTTGTACCAAAACAGAGATGTGGACCAATGGAACAGAACAGAGGCCCTGGAGGTAATGCCACACATCTACAACTGTCTGATCTTTGACAAACCTGACAAAAACAAGCAATGTGGAAAGGATTCCCTGTTTAATAAATGATGTTGGGAAAACTGGCTAGTAATGTGCAGAAAGCAGAAACTGGACCCCTTCTTGACACCTCACACTAAAATTAACTCCAGATGGATTAAAGACTTAAACATAAGACCTAACACCATAAAAACCCTAGAAGAAAACCTAGGCAAAACCATTCTGGACATAGGCATAGGCAAAGGCTTCATGACTAAAACACCAAAAGCAATGGCAACAAAAACCAAAATAGACAAATGCGATCTAATTAAACTCCAGATCTTC